>JANHFT010004865.1:4920-16551 GCA_032467955.1 Pseudoxenodon macrops
GCCCCAGAGTGGGGTGGGAATGGGGATTTTGCAGTATCCTTCCCCTGCCACGCCCACCAAGCCACGCCCACAGAACCAGTAGTAAAATATTTTGAATCCCACCACTGCTGCAGATGTGTTGAAATAGTAACTCCCAAAATTTCCACCAAGCATTGTTAATGTAGCTGGAGAATATTTATCCAGTTAAAGTTAATTTCACTAGTATTTCCATATTATTAGAGATTTGAGAATTATTTCTGTTGGAGAAGAAAAAAAAGAAAACCGAGTTATTCCAATTATCAACAAGGAGAGCCAGCTTTGCCAGTTATTTGGGAATTAGAAAGCTTTGGGAACCCAGTTTTATTGAAGACAGGGCAGTGACATTAAAGAATAATTATGTGAGTTGGATATGATTATATAAAAGTTTAATAATTATTTTACAATGGGGGAAAAAAACACTTCCAGCATTTCTAACACATATTTGCCCATGGGGTCTCAGCTGTTACGGAAAAAAGATTTGGGAGTCCTTTCCAGGAGAATACGGACCCTGGGTGATCATTACGATAGAAGATCTCTTAAGTGTCCTGCTCACTGACTTGAATTTAGCAGGGTTACTCAAAACACTTGACACAGTTGGATAATATGAATCTGCATATCAGAAAAAAGCCTTCTGGGACAATGAAAATGATCTCACAGATGTAGATTCTCCTCCACAAGAAAAGATTAGAATATTTGGAGCTCTAGTTTGGGGAGGAAAAAGCAATTTGTGGGAGGGGAATATGAAGGTGTATAAAGAAAGCACACTGGATATAGAAGAAATGGACACAAGAAAATGTTTTTCCCCAGCTCAGAGTAAGACAAGACGTTATCCAATGAAGCTGATAGGAAGAAGAGATGAAAAGAATTCTTTGCACAGAACAGAAGCTATGGAATCCATTGCCACAGAACATGGTGATAGTCACTAAGTTGGATGACTTCAAGATGGTACTGGTTAAATTCATGGAGGATTGGTCTGTCAAAGGCCAGTGGAGATGGTAACTATCTCCTGGGTCCTTTTTCTTTTCCTTTTTTTTTTTTTTTGCTGTAGGGAAATGGAGAAGAACCACCTTCCAAATACCAGTTGTATGGGAACAATGATGGGATTCAGTTGCATCTCCATCCTCTACTTGTGAGAACTCCATAATCAGTGTCTGAGCACTATGAGAAAGAGTATGCTGGGCCAGGGGTCTGCAACCTTAAATGCTCAAAGAGCCATTTGGACCTATTTCCCACAGAAAAGAAAACATCAGGAGCCATAAAACCTGGGTGTGGCCAACTCAATGGCATTCCCACCCAGTCACATGATACCCGCCACCCACGCCAATCCAGGTTTTGTGGCTCACGGTGTTTTCTACGGGAAACGGGTCTCTACCCCATTTGTTTTTCTCTCTTTCTCCTCTCCCTCTCTCTTTCGTTCTTTCTTCCTTTCTCTCCCCCTTCTCTCTGATTTGTTTTCCTCTCTTTTTCTCTCCATTTCTCTTTCTCTTCCTCTCACTTGTTTTCTTTCTTTTTCTTTTGTTTCCCTCTCTTTTCCCTCTCTCATTCTCCCTCCAGCTCTCTCATTTCTCTCTCCCCTCCCTCTCCCCTTTTCTCTCTCTCAATTGTTTTTTCCTGTCTCTCATTATCTCCCTCTATCATTTTTTCATTCCTCTCTCTCTTTCTCCCCTTTTCTCTCTCTCATCTCTCTCTCACACACGCACATGCACACACAAGCGGGATACCCTCCTGGGCCAGGATCGCGACGACTCCTGCTGCTCTTCCCTCCCTGCATCCAGCGGCGGCTGCTCCTGCTCCCCGTTCCCCTCCATCCTAAACAGACACAAAGGGGACCGTGGCTGGCACTGAGCTGCCCACAAAGGATGCAGAATCGCAAAAAGCAGCTGTCGCGGGCAGTGGGGAGAACTGGGGCACTTCAGCCACGTGGCTCTGCAGAGAGGCTCCTACCTTCTCAGGGCAGAGAGCAGGTTGCATGACTGGGTCAGACCAGTGTCTCTGGCAGAGAGCAGGTCATGCGACTGGGTCAGCAGGGAGCCGCAAGAGAAGGATCAAAGAGCCACATGCGGCTATGGAGCCATGGGTTGCTGACACCCCTGCTGGGCTAAGATGGGCTTTGCAATCTGCTACTGGTAGGACTTTTCTTCAGATTTTATCAGTTTTGTAGACATACTCAAATTACTGGGCATCTAGTGAAAATAAGGACCAGGGGAGACATGATAGCCGTGTTCCAATATTTGAAAGGCTGCCACAGAGAGGACGGGGTCAAGCTATTTTCCAAGGCCAGTCAAGGAATAATGGATGGAAACTGATGGAAAGATTCAACCTAGAAATAAGGAGAATTTTTTTGACAGTGAGAACAATCAACCAGTGGAACAGCTTGCCTTCGGAAGTTGTGGGAGCTTCATCACTGGAGGCTTTCAAGAAGAGATTGGACTGCTATTTGTCAAAAATGGTGTAGGATCTCCTGCTTGGGGGGTTGGACTAGATTACCTACAAGGTTCCTTCCAACTCTGTTAATCTGTTAAATACTAAAATATTTAATGATTTGAGAATATAGTTATGCTCTTGCCTTTAATTTCCTGCTTTTAAGATGCTGAGCTACACTTCCCACCAATCCTATGCAGTCTTGGCTAATCATGAGAAACGTTTGGAACAGATATTCAGTAATATTTACAGAGTTTCTCACTCAAATCCTGAATGTTATATTATATTATGATTAAGAAACATAAGACCTTCTTGGGGAACCTATGGGTATTGTTTGAGGTTATGTGGCAAATTACCAACCTTGCATACAGTTGAATTAAAATCCGTAAAGACATCTTCCCTCTACTGGTTGCATATTCGTTCAAATAAGAGCTCTGGTTTCAGAAGATGCTTGGAATTCATGCAGGGATGAGAGGATGGCAAGAGATCATTAGGCAGACTCTTCCTTTTGCTGCTGTTTGTTGCTCTGTCTTTCTATTTAGGATTATTCCCATAGTTTTATAGAAGAGCTAGGGACGTGGTGGCTCAGTGGCTAAGACCCTGAGCTTGTCAATGGAAAGGTCGGCAGTTCAGCAGTTTGAATCTCTCGTGCCGTGTAACGGGGTGAGCTCCCGTTACTTGTCCCAGCTTCTGTCATCCTACTTGCATGTAAAAATGCAAGTAGAAAAATAGGGACCACCTTTGGTGGGAAGGTAACAGCGTTCCATGCGCCTTTGGCATTTAGTCATGCTGCCCACATGACCATGGAGACGTCTTCGGACAGCACTGGCTCTTCGGGTTTGAAACAGAGATGAGCACCGCCCCCTAGAGTCAGGAACATATGTGCGAGGGGAATCTTTACCTTAACAGGTAGACTATACCGGTAAATCTTAATCCATCATGTTGCACAAAACCAGCTTTGCTGTTTCTGAAGTTGATTCAACTTATTTTGCTGCCTGAGGCATAGAACCAAATGGACACTTCACCCCCATCATCCTCAGCTACCTAAAGCACTGTGTCCAAGGTCAGCCAAATGATTCTGGCACCCTAGGCAGAAAATTCTCACATATTTCTCCCCATCCCTGAGAATAAATGCACAATAAATAGCAAATTAAATAAGTGAGAAAACAATTAGACACATTTTCAAGAAAACCAAAATAAACCTGACTCTGCCAAACGGTAGGTCTAACCCTAGGAAAACTTAATGAATGTGCAACAAGAGCCAGCTCAGGAATAATTTATCCCTGGAAGTAAAGGACAATTCATTTTTTTTCTCCTGTGAAGATGTTGGAGAGACTGCCTGAAGGGGAAAAAAGGTTTCCAAATCTGAGGACAGGTTTGTATGTTGCAGTAGAACTTCTCTTCCAGTTTGCTTTTGAGGTGGTTACACTTAAGGCCACCGTTTTCAGCTCACTTTCTTTATATCTACATCTTGAGCTCTGTGTAGTGAGTGATGTAGAGGCAGAGAACCTGGTAGATGCCAAACAATATTCAGCTGGTCAGTTGGTGTTTCCGGACATAAACACTGGGGATGTAAGATAGATTTTTGAAATTTCAACCTTTAGCAAGTCCTTCAAACAGTCTCCCAACAATGTTCTCCTAGAGCTAGACCACATTCAGTTCTTCTGTATAAGATGGGAACTATAATATCAAAATATATTTGTATAGTGTCAAAAGCACATCTGAGATCTCTGATGCAGGACATTGAAACCACCATGCATTATGTCCCAAAGGTGCTTTTCAAAGGGCAACTGGACTTCCTGGTTTTTTTCTTGAAGACGTTTTGTTTCTCATCCAAGAACTGAAGAAATGTCTTGGATGGGAAGCAAAAGGTTTTCAAGAAAAAAAAGAAGAGGTCCAGTTGGTTTTTGAAATGCACCCTTGGGACATGAACTACATTATAGTTGCACAAGGCAGACGCAGGATGTCCACCCTCAAGGTCACCTTCCAAAGCAGGTACTAGACAGCATACATTTTAGGCATTTGCTTTGAACGAAGACCAATTTCCTGTGCAAAAGATATCAACGGACTGTAAAATAGGATCAGATTAGGCCGGGGAAGGGCAGAGAGGCTGTAATGGAACCTGGTTGTGGACACTGGTTCCAGCCTTAATAAAACCATAAGCAAAAGTCCATCACAGACTGTATACCATCAACATAAGACATGTCTGCTGGAAGGAAGAACAATGTCTTTTTCAGCCTATCATCCTGATTGCTGGAATGACAAAGAGATATTTACATTTACTGTACTCTTGCAACTTCTGCTGCTTTCTAGGGAAATTTGGACAGCCACGAATTGACAGAAGATGATCTGCAGAACATTAGCAATGCTGATCTGTAGAATTAAACAAGTGAATCAAGTCACCAAACTGTAAAAAAGAAAAGAAAAAAAAGGCCAACCCCATTCCTTAACCTGCCTTCATCAGAACCACCCTTCGTGTATCTTTATGGTAAAGGCTGTCATCAACCAAGTCACTTCAAATTCCAACCCCTACCAAAAAGGTACCTATTTACTGCCAACTCTTCTGGCCTTCACTTCCCTTGCAAGCCTTAAAGGATGACAACTACAGCAACAAGAGGTAGTTGTTGCTGCTGGTGGGTGCTTCCAGAAGCGAATGACTCAACAGGATGGAGTGGGGGGCAGAGGAGGTGTGTGTCAGCAAATAATTGGGTTATTTAGTTAGCAAATGATAAGTGTTATCTAAGTGGGGTCATTATTAGTCATTGAATTGAGCATGTGGGGATCTCAAAGCAGAGCAGCAAGGAACAAGCAGCCCACAAACAGATATTTGCAAACTTTGGTGGAGAGTCATCTGAAGAATTATGTAGGCAGAATAAATTTTGACACTAGCAACAGAGCAGGCAGGAATAAATCAACTGAGAAATGTGTTGGAGAAAACCAACTTTGAGAAGTCAACCTTAATTTAGATACGTCAAGTCATTTTCTTTTTCTTTCTCACCTCACTGGCTGAGCTCATACTACAGTCTATTCTAACTGGATTAGCAACCTTTCCAAAAGTAAGAGATTCAGATGCCCTCCCCCTTCCCAGATCCCGTTGCAGCCCAAAAAGCTCTAGAACAGTGTTGGCGAATCTTTTCGGCACAGAGTGCCGAAACGGTAGCACACGCGCACGGGGAAGAGCCAGAACACGGAAGAAGAGTTCCCCAGAGTGCATGTGTGTGCCAAAAAGCTGAGCTTCCGGTTTCTGATGCATGCATGTGCGCCAGTCACCTGGCCTTCCAGTGTCTGGTGCGCATGCACGCACAAAGGTCAGCTGGCCAGTGCATGCGTGTGCACCAGGGAGCTGCTCTTCAGGTTTCTGGTGCTCCCAGTCATGCAAAGACCAGCTGGCTGGAGTGCATGTGTGCGCCAGAAACTGGAAGAGCAACGGGCAATGACTAGCATGCACGGGAAGATGGATCTGCGTGCCACTTCCGGCACACATCCCATAGGTTCACCATCAACAACCAGAACATGGTTATTTCCTTCAGCGTTGTGCTGGATTTAAGGTGAAACCAGTTGTGTAGCTGTATTGCTGTAAAGTTGAAGGATATAATTTTTCCCATGACTTTAGCTGTATTGAATTAACATTAATTTTGTGGTTACTGTTATCTGATTTGGGGAATTTGATCCCTGTGGTTTTAATTATTGTTAATCACCCAGAATAGCAGAAGTTAAAAAGCCCTATAGATCATATAAACAAACAAACAACTTAGGCAGAGGGTGGGTGGGCTCTACTTTGAATTGGATATGTGTTCAAGGAGAAGCTGGCAGCTATCTGCCAGGGTTTATTTTCATATAGGTTTCTGGACTGAGCAAGGGAAAGCAATTCCACCTTTGCAATCTTTCCCTTGACCCCAGAAATGTGCTTTCCTCCAGTCCTGGAGATGGCAGGTGAATGAAAACGTTTGCCCCCACTGTGGCTCTAATGTCTTATTAAAAAAACAAGGCCAGCAAATTCTCTGCTCCTAAAGAAAGGCAAGGGCGGCCATTTCTACTGTTGCTGTCAGGGCAATGAGAATTAGGAGAAAGAATTGGGGGCTCTTACCCTTCCTGCTGTGTTTCGGACTCTCTGACTTTCTCTTTCTGGATCTCTCATCACTTCTCATAATGTGGGACGGAAGCAGTGATGGGTTCCTAATGGTTATCCGGTTCTATCGAACTGTTAGTAACTTACCGGCATGGTTCGGTAGAACCGTTAGTAACCCGGGCCTGCCAGGCCCCCGAGCTGGTTCTTTTGGTGGTGCCATAGGCACCGCCATCTTAGATTTTGGTTCGCATGCGCAGCTTTTTAAAAGTACTGTGCATGCGCAAAGCGCCCACGCGTGCGCAGCACACCACTCAGTAAACCAGCAGTAAGAAGATTTAGAACCCACCTCTGGACAGAAGGAAGCTCTCAGGCCTGGAGCTCACCGTTGCTTTTTTTCAGTTATGATTGGGGTGGGTTCTAACTTACCTCGCCTGCCTCCTGCACTGCGTGGGCGTGCCTCGTGGGCGCGCACATGCGCAGTAGAAAGAAAATCCAAAAGATTCCCCCCAAAAAAGGCCAGAAACAAGATGGCGATGCATGCGCAATGCCGGAAGCTCGGCTTCTGCGCATGCGCAGAAGAAAAAAAAAGCAAAAAAAAAAGATGGCAGCGTCCACGGACCAGAACCGGCTCCGTGACGTCACCAGCGGCCTACTACCTACTCGGTAGAACTGGTCCGAACCAGTAGGAACTCACCTCTGGTTATGATACTTGACTCAATTCAATCATTGTGTTCACTGATATGAGAGAGCATCGTGGTTTTTCAAGGCTATTCAGGCAATCTCTTTCTTTTGCTGGCTGGGGCTAACAACACTCCAATTCCAGCAGCCATGTTTTCCTTTGATGTAAATGTGTGTGTGTGTGTGTGTGTGTGTGTGTGTGTGTGTGCACCACACCGTTCAATGGTCAAATTTTGAAAATCCAAGAGAGTCCATTTCCTCAGAGGCTTCTTAACAGTGACCAATAATGTCACCCAGCCCTTGTGACAAAAGTTATGCCTGTCTTCATTATTGTAGTGTTTGCATGGCAATAGATAGAGGGGGTTATAAATCATTACTGAGAAAATGGCCAGAGACATTGAGTGCTGGGTCTCAAGATCCCATCCCTGCCCCCCCCCTCACCACCTTCAACAGCCCTTCTGGAAAACCCTAAAGTCCTTTTCTTCCCAGCAAGACCTATTTGACAAACACTATTGCTGGAATGAACTCTGGTGCTGGAGAAGACTTCTGTGAGTCCCTTGGACTGCAAGGCGATCAAATCAGTCAGTCCTAGAGGAGATCAAGCCTGACTGCTCTTTAGAAGGCCAGATCTTGAAGATGAAACTCAAATACTTTGGCCACCTAATGAGAAGGAAGGACTCACTGGAGAAGAGCCCAATGCTGGGAACAATTGAGGGCAAAAGAAGAAGGGGTCGACAGAGAATGAGGTGGTTGAATGGAGTCACTGAAGCAGTAGGCATGAGCTTAAATAGGCTCCAGAGGATGGTAGAGGACAGAAAGGCCTGGAGTAACAGTGTCCATGGGGTCACGATGTGTTGGACATGACTTCGCAACTAACAACAACATTTCTTTTAACAGAAGGAACAGACATTTGGGGTGTGTGTGTCATACTTCTGGTTTCCCTTTCAGCAAATAGGATAGAAAACATTAATGAACAGAAAATAAAATATATTCCAACTTTATTTAACATAACTCATTATGTCTTTCTATAGCTGTTTACACAGGTGGTCCTCAATTTACAAATCATTTGTTTAGTGACCATTCAAACTTACAACGGCACTGAAAAAAGTGTCTTATGGACATTTTCACACTCCTCTTCATGGTCATATGATCAAAATCCAGATGCTTGCTAACTAACTCATATTTATGACAATTGCAGTGTCATGTTATCTCCTTTTGTGACCTTCTGACAAGCAAAGACATTGGGGAAGCCAGATTCACTTAACAACTGTGTGACTAACTGACAAACTGCAGTGGTTCACTTAATATCTGTGGCAAGAAAGTTCCTAAAATGGGGAAAATTCACTTAACAATTGTCTAACTTATCAATGAAAATTCAGGGCATAAGTCAAGGATTACCTATACCATACAATACAAGTATGTCTATTACTTCTTTCAATTTATTTTTTATTTTATGATTTTATTTATTTCTCAATCATGTACAAGGTAACAGCTATAAGTATAAACATGAATGTGAACACAAAAAAATTGGTACAAATAATGGGGACAGTAGGACAGGAACATTAGGTATGCTTGTGCGCTTATGCGCGCCCTCTTTGTGGACCTCTTAGGAATGGGGTGAGGTCAACAGTAGACAGTTTAAGGTTAAAGTTGTGGGAGTTTGGGGATGTGACAACAGAGTCGGGTAATGTTTTCCAGACATTGGCCACTCTGTTGCTGAAGTCGTATTTTCTGCAATCGAGTCTGGAATAGTTTACCAAATGACTTCAATGAATTTCTTTCTTAATCTCAAACTTCATGATTGAGTTCATGTTCATTCAGCATCCCCGAGTCTTCCTCTTGTTTTATCTCACACATAAATAATATATCACACATAAAAGCATTATACCAATGTTTCTCAACCTTGGCAGCTTTAAGATAGGCAGACTTCAACTCTCAAAGAGTTAAATCTACCTGTCTTAAAGCTGCTGATGTTGAGAAACACTATATTATACTTTTATATTTCTCCTAGCAGATTCACCTTTTCTACCCATCCAATGAAATTGGCAGAGGCAGACTTATTCCCAGCCAGTTTTATTTCTTTTGACAAACATTGATTGATTGATTTTTTTGCAACATACCAAGTGCTATCCACCACCTTTTTACAGGTATTTGTACTTATTCAACAAATTCTATCCCTTTTCCAATCGTTAGTAAACATCCTAGCCAGCTACACAAATGTATCAAATTGCTTTTTCTCTCTGTTTATGTATAACTTGCAATCATTTACTTCTATTTTCCTGTCAAGACGTTGTATTTGGTCTTTGGTACATTGATTTTCATATCCACACTCTTGGTTTCCTCATAAAACTGTCTTAACATTTGCCGTAGATCATTAGGAGACTTAGGCAACATCCCTAGAGGCTGAATTCACACAACAAACTGATCTTCATATCAACCATTTACTTAACAGCATGCTGTTCAAATTCACCCAGTGAGAGTGTAATTAGGAGTGAGTGGAACTCAGATATGATCAAACTCTAAAAGAGGTCATGACTAGAGAAATGTTGTGTTGTTTTCTTGTGCAAGAGAAAAAGCAAGCCCTGGAAGATATGGTAAAAGGCAGCTTTTTTAAAAAGCAAAATATATTATAATGTGTTGTAAGACTTAATCACAAGAAGTTTTATAGTGCTTTGATGAAGGTCCATTGGCTTCGGTCAATGTGGAAACCAGAAGCATGTTTCCCATTTGACTTGGAATAGTGTCTACAACTGGGATCTTCAACCTTGACAGCTTTAAGACTGCCAGAATTCCTAAACCAACCATGTTGGCTGGGGAATTCTGGGATTTGAAGTCCACAAATCTTAAATTTACCAAGGTTGGAGACCCCTGGTCTACAAGTAAGGTATCATGATCATGGCTGCTTCAATACCAACAATACCAACAACTGAGGGAGAGAATGGAAAGGTACCAATTAAAAAAATCTACTAAGGTTATTTAGATTCATCTCAAAATATGGGTACATGTACAGAAGCCTTCAATGAAACAAAAAATGACCCCTGAAGGAACTTGTTTAGATGCCACTGCTTACTTCAGAGTACCTTTTCCTATTTCACATCTAATTCTACAGTACAGTAAGTAAGACTTTTTGCTGAAGGACAGTTCAATGCCACAGTCTCCTATCTGTTTCCTACATGGAATTAAAGAATACACAACAACAATACATGAGCACACAATAGATGTAAAATTATAGTAAACCGCTCCAAACTTGATTGCAGAAAATACGACTTCAGTAACAGAATTGTCAGTGCCTGGAATGCACTACCTAACACTGTGGTTTCTTCCCCAATCCTCCAAAACTTTAACCTTAGGCTGTCTACTATAGACCTCATCCCATTCCTAAGAAGTCTTTAAGGGGCGTGCATAAGCGCACCAGCGTGCCTACCGTCCCTGTCCTAATATTCCCTTTTATTCGTATCCATTTCATGTATTTATAATCATGTTTATATCTGTTGTCCAATACATGCCCGACGAATTAAAATAAGTAAATCCAGAAACGCAATTTCAACAACAATAAAACGAATTGGGAGCCATCCCCCTGAATGCCATCGGCATTGACAAATTCACCAGCGGTCAATTGCAAAAAGGCAAAAAGGTGGGCTTGGGAGGAGCTTAAATCCTTCAGCGGGACTTTTTAATCCCGTCAAAAGACCGAACTCTGCCCATCTCAGGTCCTTTGGGAAGGACTTCATAAGTGGGATAAAAACGCCAACAGAGCTCGACGGGACCTTGGAGGCCTTCTAGTCCAACCCTCGCCCGTTTCAGGTCAAAAAAAATAACAACCATGCTTTGCTTGGGTTTGCCGACGACGAAAACTGTCATTCTGACGTCAAGGCTGTCCCCATTTTTGATCTGCCACTTTCCACTGTAGAATAACCCACCCGATGAAAAAGTGCTACAGGATCTCTGCGGGCTCCCCTCGCCCCCAAAATATCCCCGTCTCGAACAGGTTCACGTCGGCCTTACCCGTCCACTTTGCCTTTCGTGCCATCCAGGATTTCGACGTTGGTGCCGTCTGGGAGACACCAATTGATGCTCGATTCCTTGGTCTTCCCCGTCTGCCTCGCGGAGTCGTAGACGCTGACCCGGCCGACCTGCAAACCAAAGATTGGAGGTGAGGGTGAGGGGAAGGGACTGGATTTCTTTGCCGGAACCCGAGTCGCCAACAGTCATCGTTTCAAGCCCGGAGCGTCTCGATTGGCTAAAAATATTTATCCCTCCCGAACTTGCGCTTCTACCTGATTGGTTTTATTGGGATGGACACCGAGGGACAGTTAAGGGAGGGAGGGAAGGAGAACTCAGGGGTTTTGGCCTGTGACTCTGGATAGGCAATAGTGCAATGTAAAAGGTAAAGGTTCCCCTCGCACATATGCGCTAGTCGTTCCTGACTCTAGGGGGCGTTGCTC
>JANHFT010004865.1:23751-44560 GCA_032467955.1 Pseudoxenodon macrops
GGTGAAGGGCAAGCCGAGAGGCGGGAGGGGGGGGTCGTCTCTACCGGGCTCAATTTTCCCCTAGCAGAACAGATACGTGAGGTGGGCAGGGGCCTCCTGGGTGTGCTTCTTCCTCCCCCCCCTCTCCCAGCGCAGCGGCCCCTCCCGCCGGTTTTCCATGTCTGCCACTGCCAGTCTCCCCCCCCCTCCTTTCCTCGCGTGCTTCGCAGCTTCAGGCGGGCACGATGCCAGGGCTCCTGGCTCCTCCTCCTCTCCGCGGATGTCTCCTCCTCCCTTCCAGGGCTGAGTGAGGTGGGGGTGAAATAGGGGGGGCTTCAGTTCCGTTGTCTGCCCTGCACTAGATGACCCATTGAACCGGGGCCAGGTATAGAGAAGAGTAAAAGAAGGGTCAAGGAAGGGAATATATGTATGTATAGGACCTGGTGCAGGGGGATGTGCTTTTTCTTCTTCTTCTTCATCATCATCATCAAGTGGGAGGGTGGTTCAGAGTTTGTCAGTCTTTGGGAGAAACATGGCTGAAGCCCAGCCTTGAGATGGAGACCCTGAACTGTTGCTTCTTCTGAGATCCCTTTACTTGATTTCTGGTAGTGCAACTATCTCCCTTTCAGCTCAGTTGTGATCCGCTCCAGAGGGGAGACCCTCCCTATTGCCCACCCACCCTCCCTCTCATCATGTTTCAGGGCGAAGCTACTGTGGCATGCTCGTTTTCTAGCAGTCCCATCAGTTCAACACATTTGATGCCCAAGTGTCCATGTTGGCCATTGTTTTTAGATATTACGCAAGCTGTTCTACAGATATCGCGCTACACTGCAATACCCCCAAGTTGGCGGGATGTGGGAAACAGAATGTTGACTTGCAAGGTAGTCTTTAGATTACGGTAGATGTCTCATTTTGCATAGAAATACCATGAGCATATTTGGAGTAATACTGGCCTCTGGTTACTCACACTGGTCAAAATGTATCAAAACTAACCGGCACTCTCTTTACCATTAACAGAGGATGTTGTATGTGGCACAGGTAAGACTAAGGCTGGTGTAACCTACTTTAAACAGCCTTATGTGAAGACCTCAATTGACCAAAGCTAATTGGCCTAATTTGTATCATGGCTTTGATCAACAGGGTCCCTTCAAATGATGATCGTGCCATGTGGAAAATTTCAACTTGGAATGTAAGAACAGAAAATGTTAAACCCTGTGAAAGAATGAATGAAGCAAAAGAAAAGCAAATGATATGTCAGTGAAACTTAAGAGAATGGGGAAGAATATAGTACATAAATAAATAATAAAATCTGAATGAAGGTGATCATCATCTTGTGGACTGAAGTGGGTGATTCATGCAGAGAAGTGAAAGTGGGTTGAATTATGACTGGGTTAACATAAGTCATAAAATGTGAATTGGTGTGATTAAATTGTTTATTTGAAAGCAGGAATTCATAGATTTGTTATACTGTTACACTCCAGTGAATGGTGATAATAGAAGAGTTAGAGATGAGTTTCTGAATGAAAGCAGTTCAGGAGAAAATATTATTCTGTTAGGTGATGTGAATAGGTGGGTGGGAATGAGACGAGACAGTACAGAAAAATGATTTGACTATTCATCAACCTGAGAATGGTGACTGGTGAATATATGCTTATGGTGTAAGCATAAATCTATTCATGTTCACACATGGCAAAGGAATGAACATAAATCTAAAAGCATGGTGTATTAGATTGTGTATGATGAATGACTGAGAGAATTACTGAAGGATACAAGAATGATGATGAGTTTTGAATAGAGGACATTTTGATAGTGTTCAGCAGTAGATATAGGGGGGAAATTGGCATGGAGGGAAAGAAAAAAGTGAAAGTGGGACTTTAGGAAAAAAAGCATGAGACCTACGTATATAAAAAGTAGTAGAAGATAGATTAGTTTTTCAAAGAAAATGAATGGAAAGTAGATGGGGAAGCTGCCTGTAACAGAATGAAAGGCGACATAAATATATAGAGTTACACTAATGGAAAATGTGAGAAAGCATGCTGGGTGCAAAGATGAAGTAAAAGAGACTGTGGATGAGGGGAAAAAATGAATGTAAGAGACTATTGTGAAAATGAGGATGAGAGAAAGAGAATTACTAAGAGAGCAAGTAACAGTCAACATTTTCATTTGATGAAAAGTTTAAAAATTGCTTTGGAAATGAATGAGCAAAGAAGCTTAAAAAAGCACCTCCAATTGAATTATCCATTTATGCATAATTGTGTAAGGAATATTTGTGGTTATTCTAGGGATGTGTTGTTTTTTAATGTGAAAGGATGTACATTTCTATGCAAATAGGGTCACTCTGTTGACCGACAACCAGTAAACCAGATTCACAGAGAATATTGGATAGATTGTAGAATGCAATGATAATCATGGATCAAAAATTAATATATCAAAGACCAAGGTAGCTGTATTTAACAAGGAAAAGGGAGTGAATGATTGCAAGTTATAGATGGATGAGGAAAAAGTAAATGGATTTATGTGTATTGTTCACATGTGTAAATTTAGGGAAATAAGGTTATATACGTTAGGAATGAAATTTGGCAAAAGGAATGGAAATGACTATATGTTAGAATATGTTTCTGCCTACTTGGTTATTTTGAAGTTAAAACTGAATGTTAGGAAAAACATAAACATTAAATAATGTTGTATGGTGAAACAAGAAGAAGTACAGTCATGAATATGTGGATGCTGAATGTATGTGGATTGAATACAACAAATATACACTGAGACGGTTTGAGTCTGACCAATAAAGAGAATGAATCAGGCTCATGTTGTAAAACATAGGAGGAAAGAGTGAAAATAAAGTGGATAATTGAAAAAAAAAACTGTAGTTAGATGAAGTTGGTGAGATTCTGAGAAAGAAAGAATTTCCAAATTTAAAAAAACAACAAAGTATAGGAAGTGATGTATAGATGTGGTGGAAACAAGAATGGCTTTCAAAGACTAAAATGTATGAAAAGATACAGTGACTGATACTGGTGTCAACTAGGTTTAGCTGCATTTCCTTTTTTCTTATCTCATGCTTTTTTCCCCTTTGGGTTTACTTTATTCTCTTTCTGCAGTCTATATAACGCTTACTCTGAAACAAAATAGCATAAATGTATGGATCCATGCATGAATCAGGCAACTTCTAAAGCATGTGTTTGCTCCATGCACGGAGTGAAATAACATTTCTTGCTTTATGTATGCTATTTGTGACTTTCTTAATGCCAACAGCTTGTACAGAGGCCTATTCCTGTTCCTGGTGGAAATCCCCTCAAATTTGCTGCCTGCTGGCTGTTTTGCCACGCCTGATGTGACTGGGAAAGGTCTGTCATCTCTGTCTACCTATCTTGAGCTTCCTTCCTTCCTAGTTTGGAATGAGGGTAGTTTATTGCTAGAAACCTCAAAGCCAATTCTTCAGGCCCAGTGCTTTTGAAAGGTCCGGACAATAAGGGGAGAGGGGATGACCTTTTGTGAGCTGGGGATTTTAGCAAGGGGGAATGTACTCAATAACCCCCCACATGCTGGGTCAGCTGGAAACATCCTTGCAGGAGTCTTTTTTCCTTCCAATTAGATGTCCAAAAACATTTGAGGGGATAAATGATGTGGCTTGTCTAGAATAACTCTGATGAAGAATTGGGAGAGGGGCTTTTTATCTCCACCCCTTCAAGGGAAAGCAGGATTAGATTCTGGGGTGAGGCTGCCTTTTGGTTAGATAATCTCTAAATTTCTTCAGAGTTTCAGAGGGAACCAAATTTGATTGTCATGAGAAAGGGGGAGGAAGGGGTGGGGAGAGATATACAAAAGGAATGTTTGCATTTAGAAACTTGGCAAACTGCTACGTTTCAGTTCTGCCTTGCTACTATTCTCTCTTCCTCTCGTGGCTTGCAATGATTGAAGCCCCCAGGGATGTCAGCCTTTTCATGGGAGAACATGCAGAATTCTCCAGTGTCCTGAACAATCTGTGCCTTTAGCCCTTACAGGCATTGCCTGCTTGGTTATTTTTTACTGTGAAGTTCACTCAAAATAGATCTCATCTGAAAAATGCATGTGTGTGTGTGTGTGTGTGTGGTGTGTGTGTGTGAATATTTTCACAAATCTTTACACAGTGTTTCTTGGGTTCAAGTAGGCAGTGGGCAGACAGGCTATGACCAGTGCACAGATCTCCTGACCTTTCAACTTGTGACAAGGAAGTTGTTTGCCGTGCTCTGACTCTTCCCATCCAGAGCAGTCGGGCTTGAGAAAGGACTCTGGAGGCATTCTAGGCTGAAGTTGCAAAAGAGATGATGTCCCCTAGTTGGGTAATGACATGTTTGCAAACAAACAACCAAGTTCAGAAAGCACCAAAAAGTCCATAACTCAACCGTGCACAATGTTCTCTTCTATTGGAACTGAACTTGGAGTAGTACAGAACAAGAAAATTGACTCAGGGATCAAAGGATGTTTGTAATTAGGATGTCAGACCTAGTGAGGCCTTTAAATGTCCACATTTAATGATGTCATTGAGAGGCCATTTATTCTTTCAGACCGTTCCGCCCCCCCCTTACTTCCAAATATAAAAAAAAATTGTGCTGAGGACAGAGTACAGTTTGGCATCCTCTCTAACAAAATCTAAAAAATCTGATGTAAACATCTGCTTGCAACAAATTCAGTCTGATGATTAAGATTAATCTTATGGTCACATTGCTTGAAGGGAAATGAACATACAGTACTCCAACTGAAACTTGATTTGCACCAATTTTAGGGCACGATCTTAACAAGATAATTTAACATCTGGGTATGACTTACTATTTGGTTTCTTAGTCATTTAATTTCCATTTAAATTGTTTATCCTGCAATTCTAATATAATTTCTTGCTCGTAATAGTTACTACTTTCTTATGAGAGAATAACAAAGTAATAAATGTTTCTCCAGCACACATTATTTAAAATGGAGACAAGAACATTACATCACGCAAGAGAGCAGAGAACAAAATTATGCTGTCCGTACTTTAAATCTATGTTTGATGAAGTACCTGATTTGATTTTGGAATTAATCAATTCAAATCTCAGGTTTTCGGTCTGGCTGGAGACTCTTAATGCATGCATGCATGCAATTTTTCAAGAACCGTCAGGAACAGCGGTAAATAGAAGATGTGTAAATGTTATTAATCAAATGAGTTTATATAAAGTGTTGCTCGGTGTATAGATTGGAATCCTTGACTATACCGTTAGAAAGCTTGTTTGCTTCAGAAATGCCATGACCCACATTGTTATTTGGAGTGCCGGATGTTCCTTTTTGGAAGCTGCAATAGGAAAACTCCTTTTTCCTACATGAAACCAGTTATACGATGAAAATAAATGAAGGGGGACAAAGAGAGGCTTATACATCCTCAAGCATCTTCCTACAAGGTTTGGAAAGACTGTATGTATGTATGTATGTATGTATGTATGTATGTATGTATGTATGTATGTATGTATGTATGTATGTATGTATGTATATGTATTTATTTGACTGCCCATCTTAAGCAATTTTGGATGGCTTACAACCAGAGGTGGGTTCCTACTGGTTCTATCCGGTTCTTTAGAACCGTTAGTAACTCCACGATAATGTCACAGAACTGGTTCTGTCGGTGTCGCCGTGGGTGCCGCCATCTTGGATTTTGCTTCTGCGCATGCGCAGAAGCTAATTTTTGCTTCTGTGCATCTGCAGAAGCTAGTTTTTGATTGCTGTGTGTGCGTGAATGCTTCATGCGCGCACACGCAGCGCAAACCTGAGCGAACCAGCAGCAAAAATATCCACAACCCACCCCTACTTACAACACCAATGAATTTTAAAAATAGGTATTTTAAAAATATAGAACGATAAACAAAAGCCCTGAGCCATAAGTTTTCCACAGAAATGTCATAGTTACAATTGCCATTGAGATTCTTCAGTACTTGGGAGCAGATGCTTCTAGGGGCAATTTGGGTATGAAAAAGTATGTGCATGTACGTGTCTTGTCTTCACCATTCCCAGACTTCCTGAAAATATGGTGTGTATCATGCTGGATACCAAATCCTGGAGTTACTTGACTTGCTGCCATGGACATCCACATAGAGGCAAACAATGAAATGTGTGTTGCAACACAACAACACAAATCCCATTCCTTTTGTACTTGTGTTGCAATATTCAATATGAACACGTAACAGGACAGATCTTGTGCGTTATCACAGTGCACATTTTATTATTTTGACAAACAAGTAGCTTGTCGCAATATGCCCAACTTGCTACCTTTTGTCTCTCCTGGGCTCTTTTTTTCTGCCATCCACCCAATGTGTTGCTACATCTCCAGAACCTTTTTAGTCCTGGGGAGAGGGGGTACTCTACTAATCTGGAGGGGCACTGTCTTACTTAGTGAGAGGGAACCACATTGCCAAAGATATGCTTTTTTGTTTGTCTGAGTTGTGGATCACAGATAATTGCAGCTAATCAAATTTGTTTTGCAGGATGGATTCAACATTTTTAATTGGTTGTAGTTGTAAATTTATTACACATACGGTATATATATTCGTGTTGGTCTTGCCTTGGGCGGATCTCATACTCAGCAAGTTGGAGGTAACGATGCCCCTTAGCTCGACAAGCCTGCCCTTGGGAGGACTGAGCTGGGAGCTCCACTGACAGAATTCTCTAAATCCTTATTTAGCAGGGTGCATTGCCTGCAGAAGAGGGTATGTGACTCCAGTGCTTCCTCTGAATTGCTGCGGCTGGCTCTTCAGCACTGTCGTATGGGAGCTCTGTATATTCTGCTTCTCAGTGGGAGATATTCATCTCTGACTCATGAAAGCAGGAGGGGAAAGAAAGACTGAGCTGCAATAATGGGTCATCTTTTAAAATACAGGCAGTGGCTTTTCACAGCACATGATATGCTGTAGAAGAGTCACTTCCGCTTTGTTTTACCTGTTCTCTGCGTCAGGATGAATGGCTGCCTTTTGTCTATCAGAAGACAGTTTTTCTACTCTTCACTGGCAAGCCAGACATTTGAGTGGGCTTTTCTTTTGTTGAGTTGTGAGTCACTCACTTGCAGGACGAGTCAATCTACGCTTGTTCTCAATCCTCAAAGAGTTATCACTGCTCTTCCTCCGGATGATTTTGTGATCCTCAGCCTATGCTGGGATGAAAAGAGGATGAACTGGGGTGGGCTTCCTAATGGCTCAACCGTACAGACAAAATGGAGTACATCTTATGGATGAATTATGTGAAGTCAGTTGGTTCTGCTCCTACTTTTACTTTTGTCCACCACTTGTCCATGCTTACCACTAGCAACCTTCACGTTCTATGAGAAGAAGTGCTACAAATGTGTTATTTTGCCATGTGAAGTCTACATCTTGCCTTCCCTAAAGCGGCCACATTTGTTTCTTGCAATAGTCCACAGGGCCTTTACTCCCCATGGTCTTGTCCTCATGCTGTTTTGCACCTGAGTAGAACTGAAGGAGCCATGGTTCCTGGCTTCCTCTGAGAGACATACTTACCCTACAGAGTTTTACATCTGAAAATAAATTTACCTCTGAATTTGAAAACAATTGGCAGTTGATTCTGGGTTCTCAAAATAAGGTCTTTGCAAGAGCATCTTATATCTAATTGATCACTCTAATTGCAGAAATACGGAGTTGATGCCCATTCATTTCCTTTGCATATAAAAAGAACCACGTGTCATGATGTAGCTGTACCCTCCAATAGGTACGGTAATTGGTGGGAGGTGGAATTGGATGGAGAAAGGAAAGGAAACTTTTAGAAGGTTCACATCTGGGTCGATCACTGGGACCAGAGTTTTAGTCTTCCGAGCTTTTGGACTTGTGCTGGAGCCCATCCTCAGGGAACTTCTCTCTAACCATTCTGGCCCATCCTGCAACATTATCCTGGGACACATATATTCGCCTTCAATCATGAGACCTTTTTACTTCCCTGCTCTCCTGTAAAGTTTTGCTGCAGCTTGTATAGTGCTTTCTGGTTCACATTTCTGCATCCTGTCGTCTTCAAGGATAGAAGTTCTTTTTTTTTAATATAGTGTGTGATAAGTGACAGTTTCTGGAGGATGGGGGGGAAAAAACAAAACCCTTTCCCTCCTTTGAAGCCCTGAACAAGAAAGGAATTATATGGCTTTTTCCTTATGGTTCAGATTCTTTCCAGGGGTTGTGGGCTTCAAGCAGACTGATTTTCCTCATCACCCCACTCTCTTTGGTGTTACTTTATTGAGGAGATTCAACACATTTCTGTCCCCTCATGTGGCCCAGAGGCAATTTGGTGAATCAAGCTGCCAGGTACAACTGCAGCTTCTATTTGCAGCATATTTTTTTTTAATCTCTTCTCACTGCCTTTGCTGTGGCTTTACAAGGTAAGTTAAAAAGCTGTCTGAGAAAATACACAGGTGCCTAACATGGCAATCTTTTTGGTACCTCATACCTCTCTGCTCAAGGATCTGGCTTCATGCTGCTGCTGCTGCTTCTCTCATGTATTTTTTTTCCTTTTTAAAAAATAACATTCAGTTCAGGTTCCCAGGGGATGCAGCATGCTCAAATCCTGTTGGGCCTAATTAAGGAGTGCATAAACATCCTTTACAGCCCGATGTATTTCTGCAACCTGTGGAGTCATCCCACTGTGAGGAAGCTGGGCGGTTTCGAAGTTCGAAAAATAAAACAAAAGGTTCTTTTCCCCAAATGGCCTGTGTAGAAATGGTTCTTTGCCAGGGTGGGCAGTCCCGTTGAGCTAGGCCTGGGTAAATCTTCCCCATTTGTGACTTTTGAAAGCCTAACAAGGAATGACCTGTGCAGCAAACGTGATTCGGATTTGGCATATACTGGATAGTGTGTCGTTTGACACGGACCTTGCAGTAAAATGTGGTGGATGTAGCATATGTAACATTTAATAAGGTGATTTAAATCCCCTTGGTTATTCTAAAATTTGAAAAGTGGGAGAGATGGTGAAGGAAACAAAACGCTACAAGAGTGCGTGGCTATAGAAGATGCAGCCCTGGATTGCTGGCATGTCTTTAGTTTTTAAACTGCGATTTCATTTCTTCCATATTTGTCTGCATAGCGCCCCATCTTTTAGGATAAAATTTTCATATCCTGACTGTTTCCTTGAAAGGGAAATCAACAGACCAAAATAATAATATTTTAAAACTAGCTCAAATGGTAAAAGGAACAAAAGTAAGAATAGCAAATGAAACAGGTTCCAAGTTTTTAAAATGCTTTCATAGGGAGCTTACAGATTATATTGATGAAAGCTGAACAATAACATTCTTGTCCCACAAATATTTTTAAACCCGCCCTGTTTGTTAAACCATGGCCACAAGAGAAGGTTGAGGGAATTAAATGCCAACCACAACAGGGGTGGGTTCCAGATACTTTTGTTGCCTGTTTGTTCAGGGTCGCATAAAGTGCGTGCGCACGCAGCAATCAAAAACGAACCTATGCGCATGCGCAGAAGTAAAAATTAGCTGCTGCACATGTGCAGAAGCAAAATCCAAGATGGCGGTGCCCACAGAGACACCGACGGGACCGGCTCTATAGAACTAGATAGAACTGGTAGGAACCCACCTCTGAACCACAACCTAAACATTTGTATACATATCCCTGTCAGAAAAGGATAAAAGAAGGCCTATCTTGATGTTCCTGGTGTTCAGAACTGCCAGAGTACCCTTTCACACTTTTCTGCTTGTGTAGATGGATTAGCACAGCTGCACGTATTCTGGATCCATTTGTGGCTTGAAAAGCTATTTGTTACCGGATACACATCAGGAGACCGTAAAATCAAGACTGGTTGAAGATATGTGACTGCAGTAGATAATTTGGGAGAGGTCCCATGGGTTGAGTGCTTCTTTTTCAAGCCTTGATGAAGTGGCAATAGATTTATGAAGGGTCAAAAGAAGGAGTATTTCTTCACCCTTTATATAATTAACAGTATATTCTACACTGCCATAAAGCGTGTTACGCACTTGGTGTAATGGCTTTAAAAAGAGAATGGAGTTCGAAAAGATGAAGTGTGACACCATAGCTAAAAGGAATCTTTAGGTCAGAGTTAGTTACTTCCAAATTTTCAGTGCTGAAGGGAAGTGATAAGAGTTGGCCCCTGTTTGAACCTGTCTTACTTGTAACAGGATTGAAATCATGTTTGCTTCAATGCCAAAGTTGCATCAGACAAGGTTTTTAATTTGTTTCTTGCTATGGATTGCAGGTGCCACTAATTTTTTCTCCTTTGCAACAGAGGTGGGTTTCTACCGGTTCTATCCGGTTCTATAGAGTAGGTAGTAACTTTGCGGTGACGTCATGGAGCTGGTTCTGTCAGTGGCTATGTGGACGCCGCCATCTTGGATTTTGCTTCTGCGCATACACAGAAACTAGTTTTTGACTGGTGCTCACTTGCTCACATGCTTTGTGTGCGCGCTCGAGGCGCAACCCTGAGCGAACCGGCAGTAGGAAAATTCCGAACCCACCTCTTGCTTTGCACACAGCCATTAGATGACTTAAGAAGTGGTTCTTGCGTCTGTTTTGTTTTCAAGCATTGCCTCAAGAACCTAGAAGAAGTCTGGTAGCACTTTTCCCAACTTAGAGCTTTTCTCCATATCGTGGAGACAGCATCCAGCCATGGCGCCAAAAAGAGCGCCGGCCATTTTGGAAAGCGTTTTTTTGGCGCCTAAAGTTAAAACTTGAAAATGTCGGAGAGAGCTTCAAGGGAGTCGGATCCCATAGTCTCTCAAGGCACCATCCAGTCCTCTGGGGACTTTCAGGTGCCTGGGCCTCCCTCTATTTTGTCTGGCCATACCTCTGGTGCCTCGGCCAAGAACAAGAAGTCGAAGGCCTCTAAGGCTTCGCAGAAATATGAACACAGAAGGGACAAGGCCCTGCAAAAATTATGCCAGAAAGGGCAGGCCGATTTCCCCCGGGAATCCACCTCTGAGTTTACTCATTTCCTTATGGAAACCACCAGTGCAATTCATCTGGGGGAGGCGGCTAGTAGGATTCTGTCTCCCAGCCAGGTTTCTCCCTTGAGAGAGGATTTGCTGTGGGGATCCCAGCATAGTTGGTCCCCTCTTGCCAGGCCTGAAGGCAGGGCTACCCCAGAGGCGACTTAGAAGAACCTAGAAGGAGTCTGGTAGCACTTTTCCCAACTTAGAGCTTTTCTTAAGAGGCATAAATGTTTCTGAGCAGCAACTCTGTGCATCGGATGATCTCATGCATTTTAATAGCATTTGTTAGCCAGCAAAGCTGCTACCAGATGTGTTTTTATTTTTTGCCACCATTCTCTCTCCTACAGTGCCTTGAAATCCCTAGTGTTCCATGTTTCCAGTAAGGGTGCTGGATCCAAGTTGGGGCATTGCCTACCCTAGCACCCATTTTGACTTGCTGTTTTAGACTAAGCAATCTACCAAGTGCAGATGCTCCTTTTGACATTGCGCTGTGCGTGTAAGCATGCCCATACCTGTAGAGGCACAATAACACTGTAATTCTCACCAAACAGCTGCAATAAATATTTCACTTATTAGAAGTAGAATAAGAATGGCTTCAATTTAATGCATACTTTCCAGTGGGAAGCCTTATTCAATTTATAAAATGGATTGCATCTGCAAAACAGATTTTTAACCAGCTGAAATAAAACAGGTCCCTTAAAATTATAAAATCAAGTAGCCTTGCATAGAAGCGTTTCCACTGAAACATCAGTGCATCGTAGCATGATCATCACAGAAGAAGAAAACGTGCCTCTGCTTGAACATTTTCCTCACTTTCTGACTTCCGTGGTGCTATTCAGTCGCAAACAATAGTAGAATGTGCAAACGCTATTATGAATTCATTGAATGGAAGGAGCAGGTATATGGTTTCAATCTGCAATCACAGTCACTCAGGCACTGAACATATCCCAAAGCTGCATTCTTCTGCACCTTCTCACCATAGTACCCCATTGAGTATGCTGGCTTACCTATGAGAAGGCATTTCTGTGTATAAAACAAACTCTGTTAAGTACTGAAAATGTCACTTGCTCTGCATTCAATGGGCAAAGTTCTTAGCGGGCTCTCCCAGTGGAACCTGAGTGATCAGCTGCCTTGCTTTTGAGCCTCTCTGCATCAGTTGGCTACCGGAGATCAGTTGGGGGGGAGAGAGCTAGCAGGTGCAAGGGCCTGTCAAGCACTTTCTGCTTTCCATGTGGCTGATAAAAATAACTAGCCTTGTGCAGCCTCTGCAGCTAGAACAGCTGGGCATGCTCCTCCTGCATGTCCCTTCCATGTCCTTAGAGCCTGCCTTGAAGTGATTGGCAAGGTGTTTTCTGTGTGGGAGCAAGTCGTGCAGTCAAGGAGCCCTTCCCTACTCCAACTGACTAAGCTGAGCTGTCTGGGCAACAGCCCCTCCTCTTATGCGGGCTCTGGTGAGTGGGTTCTGGTGAGTGAGCAGGAGTGGGAAGGAGACCATGGCTAGGCAAGAGGGGGCTTTTGACAGAACTGTTGTTAGATTCTGGAGGAATACCGCACTGCAGACAGCAAGGAGGAGAGAAGGGGAAGAAGTGTGGTAAGGTTTTGAGGCTTGCTATCAGCTCCAATGCTACTTGAAGGGCAGCTATAGGAGGGGACAGCAAGCATCCCCTTCCTTGCTAATGGGCGGTTGGCAGCAGGGCCCACAGAAGGATTCTCTCTGGGAAGAGTTTCTGGGTGGACCTGCCCTCTTCTGTCCAGCCTTCCCTTTCTTTACGGGGATTGATCTGTGCCTGATTATTTTTAGCACCTCTTGTTGGGTGGAGATCAGTATGCAGCTCTGCTGCTTTTTCCATGGGGGAATCTGTGCACTTTCACTAGGATAGCGATTGGGCTGAGGAAGGGGAAATGGTACAGTGACTCCTCCAGAACAAGGCAGGGGCTGCTGCTTCATTTATGCCCCGTTTTGTAAAAAGGTGTTGCACTTTCCAAACGGTAGATGACTAAAGGGTTATTCTCTTTGGACCTTTCCTGTAGCATAGAGGGACTCAACTGCTGCTGTGTTTCTTACTGCAGCAGTAATGCAGCTTTGTTGGCCTTTCTCCTTCTATGGCTCGGTGGGATGGAGGGCATATAGGCTGTATTTGTAGAAATTGTAGAATCTTATAGTGGGGGGAACATGAAATTTTGACTTTGCTTTTGTTGATTAGATAGGTTTGTTGTTACAGAAGTGGATAGTATCTACTAATGCATAAAAATAAAAAGTTGAGGTTGCAATGTTATTAACATCTAGTGTGCCAAAGAGAGTTGGAAGTCAACGTCTTTATTTTTCCTTGCCCCTTCCCACCCCACATTTTCCCTTTTTCCTATTACTTTTTCATTTACTTTGTATCTGATATTTTGATAAAAATTAATAAAACATTTATAATAACAAGAAATTGTTGGGAGGGAACCATGCTGGTCTTTTGCATGGAGTAGGCATATGGAGGAAGAAGCAAAATATGCAATGGAACCTAGAAAATACCAAGTGTGTGGGCACATTAGTGTGTGTGTGTGTGTGTTTTAGAGAAAGCATGTTTCAGATGCCACTAAAATAGACTCCTAGAAGGAAGAGACAAATCCTTTGGCTGGGAAAACCTTGGCGAGTGTTGTTCTCTTTCTTGTAATAAGGTGTCCTCCTTTCCTCCCTGCCCATCATCAACTTTGGCTGGGAGGCAATTGGCTGCCTAAGCATGGACCACAGATGCCCATGTTCATAGACCCCATAAATAGTACTGTCAGGTAGACAAATTGTGAAAATGTGCTAAAGAGCAGTCTGGGAAGGCAAAGGTAAACATTACAGAGGTCAAGGACCACCTGTGCGGTGCGGCTTCAACATTTCCTTTGATTAAATGTTGAGTCTTACAGTTCTGTTTGCACAAAATGGCATTTCAGAGAGGAGGAATTTCCTTCATAGTTTATAGCATCTGAGTGTATTGAGTAAAAATGAGTGCAGGTTGGAACACATGACATATTTCATTTTCATCCAGCACTGTGTATATTAATCTCTGTATTACTGGGTGTTGGTATAATTTGCTGCAGAAGGGTTGGAGAAAAGGTTGTAGATTCATGTTGCTTGGGAGGATGAGTCTTACATACGGCAAAGGTTTTAGAGCAGAATCTCCATTTACACACAGGCAATCAAAATAAGGAAATTATCCTAGGAGGCAGGAGGCATCTAAACTCAGGCAGATCCCAATAAAGGTAGACCACTTGCAGCTGAGGGTACCCGGTGGCTATGTGTGATGGGATCTTGGGGGCTTGTGCCAAGATTGTTGCCTCTTTGGTGCTAGACTATTGCCTAGTTTGTTTGGCAAAAAGCTAAGTTACCACAAGACATAAACTGAGGGCCTCTTACAGTATGTGTGTTGTGGTAAGCTAGCTTATCTTGTGCACCAACTCTTTTTGTGTTTGTTTGCCCGGGATCTGGGGAGAACGTCTTGCAAAGCTCCACTGCTTGCACCAGCACACCAGATGAAAGTTCGGAGTGCAGTTCCACCCCGTTTTATCCTCTTCCCTTTCTTCCCCCACCATGTTGGCGCCAGCTTTGTTCCTCAAAAGAGGTTGTAAGAGTTCCCGCCAGAGGAGGCCGCAACAAGAAGGCTTCTTCTGGGTTTGTAACATCCCCTGTAGCAACAGGTGCTGCTGTGCAGGGAAAGGGAAGTGTGATTGGGATTACAGAGGAGTGGGAAGGTTTCTGGACTGGGGGAAGTTGAAAAAGGAGGGTGTATCTTCTGTTGCTGAGCTAAGACTGCATGGGCTGAAGAACCAGGGGCCCAGCTTGGCTGAGTCAAGGCTGTGGCTTGTTAATGATTGCCTGCAAGTGGGGAGAGGCCCTCAAAAGTGACTTTCCGTGCATGCATTGTGTGCCTGGGCCTCACCTTCGTCTTTCTCTTTTCCTGTTGCAGGTGGCAGGAAAACCAGAGCAGAACCATCAACAGAGGGGGGGCATTGGATTATTGCCTTGACTGCTTTTCCATTATCCCTCTTCAATTTGGGGTAAAGTTTGGAATCTTCTGTAAATTAAATCCCAGAAGCAAAAATTTGTAGCAGCTGCCTCTGCCCCAGTCTCCCCACAATGCCATCTAACGGGCCAGTTGATACCAGCAGTCCTTCTGCGGACCGGGAGACAGCCGATGCCCACAAGGTAAGGACGTTTCAGGTGGAGGCTGGGGTCACTGCTGGTCCTCTCTCCTATGACTAGATGGCCCATATGTCTCCTTCACGTTAATTATGGTTCACACAACATGCTAAGCAGGAAAAAGGATTCTGCAGCTCAGCACAGTGTGGGAATCCCACAATTGTCTTAGCAGGTTATCTTATCACATTAACGTGCTTCATTTGTTTGTGCTTAGAATGTTCCATAAATACATAAATTGGATTTAATTAAGCATGTCAAGAGTTTTAATCTGTTGGGGGGAGCCCAATTTGTGATTGGGAATTGTTGCAGAATTTATTTACTTGTCTGTGCAAGACTGTATAGCACAGGTAGCACGTGCACCATCTGCATATTGCTCTGACTAAACTGCTGAATGTTTGGCACCTGTTTAATCCAAATATTAGGGATGGAACGTTCCGCTGTAATTAATTTCCATATCCATTAAATAGATGAGAATTATAGAGCAGATGGTGCAGAATAGGAGGAAGAACAGAATTCACACTTGTTGATGATGCACTTGGATTTTTTTTTTTTATATCCCTGTTTGATGCTTCAGAAACAAGGAGAAGTGTGATGAAACGAACATCCTCTAAGCATGCTTAGGGCAAGCATGTCGAGTGAGAAGACCTGCTTGTTGATCTTTCAGGGTGATCCATACAAGTTCCATTGTCAATCATGCAGGCCAGGAAAGTGAAGGAAGATCCCAGTCATCAGGGTATGGGTTTGCAAAGATTAGATTTATGAAGATAAGCCTGTTTCAGTCAGACTGAGTTGAGAAGTATAGGCTAGTGAAAGAGTAAAAGAGGATAATTAGGCTTATCCTAATGTAGGAGTTGGCACTGATGTGTGCTTTCTTTGCAAGGGAATGAGTGCACCACACAGCAAAGTGTGTTGGGTGAAAGGGGTGTTTGAAGTAAGCAGTTTGTTTCAACTCTGTGATTGCTGACATAGGGGCAAAGTAGAGCCAATTATGGAATCCAACGTGCAGTATAAACATGAAGGAAATCTTGGGTAAGGGCTGCATTTATGTATTGACCTAGTTGTCCTGCTTTGCTCTCTGATGACACCAGTAAATTGAAAGCAGTGGATGCAGATTGTGAGAATCAATTAGACGTTTGTCCCTTGAGGAACATAAAACAATCTCAGGAACTGCTTGTAGAACTGGAGATGTGGTGAAGTGATTGTGAGAATGCGTTTGTGTCAGGTTGCATTATAGCTGAAAGGATTTGCTAAGAGGGAGCATGATGGGAGGAACACTGTTGCAGGTACAGCAATTAACCTCAAATACATGTGGAGATGGGAGATCTAGGATGGAAATTACCTATTGCAGGGAATTGCTGTAAGAACTTCAGATTGTGGGGTTCTGACCCAGAATGCTGTGTATTTAAGCTAAAGGAAGTTGTTTTAAATTGCTGCTCTCCATAGGTGGTGCTGGGGAAACAAGCTGTTAGTACAGGGATCTGGACATAGGCTAGATAATAGGATTCCCAGCTGAGTACCTGAATACGGCTGTGCCTGTTCAGGGACCTTTAGATTAAACTCCAGCCCACAAACCTGTAGGGCCTCGAACTAGTAGCATTCAGTGGCACTGTGAGCCACCGCCTCTTACACTGTGTGCCCTGTGGTTGACAGGGTTGCCATCACTTTATCCCACTAAGTTTGCCTAGGAGACTGCATGTACGTACGGCTGCTGAGGCTATGATTCAGGTAGCTCCAGGAAAGGAACAGAGGCTGACAGAAGCAGGATTTATTGGAAGGGTGTCATCAACCTAACTTTTTATATATTTGCTTTTATACAGTATTGTTCATCCCAGTGCATTAAACACCATCAATATATCGTATTTTTCAGAGTATAAGATGCACCAAAGTATAAGATGCACCTGAGTTTTTGGGGAGGAAAATAGGGGGGGTGGAATCTGCCTACCAGGTATTCATCTGGCTAGCGTCCTTAGTCTGGTCAGCTTCAGCACATTATTTTATCCCCTGGTTAGGACTGAAAAAAAGCTTCTATAGCACAGCTGATAGAGAGAAGCAATGAAAAAAAGCCTGAAAAGGCTTAGGGCTTGAAAAAAGCTTCTTCGGAGGGAGTAGCAATGAAAAAAGCCTGCAAGGTTCGATTCACTCGCTAGCACCTCGTTAGGGCTGGAAAAAAGCTTCGAAAAAGCTACATTTGGAGTATATAAGATGCACCCAAATTTTCAGCCTCTTTTTGGGGGGAGGGAAGTGCGTCTTATACTCTGAAAAATACAGTAAATCTGAAAGACAGAAATCTTGACAAATAGGATTTATTCTGGCGTTGTTGCCAGAAAGTTGATGTGATACAAAGAGTGAGATACTGGACTAGTACCTGGGAGAAATAGATACAAGTCTACTGTCAACCACTTTGGCCAGTTGTCTACCTCTGAGAGTCGTAATTAGAAAAATTGGAGGAGGAGGAGGAGGTACAAATTTGTTGCTTTGGTTTCCTGCATAAACAAATAAACAATCAAATAAAGGATGAATGAGCCTAATATCTGGGCCAGCTAAGTTTCATGAAGAAAAGTGTTCCAAAGTCAGGACTCCACCTCTGAAAGTCCTCAGCCTTCTTTGTAGACAACATCTCTGTGGCTGCTGACAAAAGGCAGGTTGGAATGGAAAGTACCTCTCTTTCCAGCGTTTGTATTTTTGTAATTATTAACAGTTGATCCAGACATCTTACATTCATTCAAAATATACTTATAATAAGCAGAATTCTTTAAAGAATTATGGAAACTGCATCACTTTTTATTTGGATTCAGGCCCAGTTTAAGAATGGAAACTGCCTTGATGCTGTAATAGTGGTCCTATGTAATAGGGAGATTGTATTCCAGTTGGCTTTGCTGAACGTACTTGTGGTTTGGGATACTATAGTAGCAGGTGGCAACTAAAATGTGATCTTGGCAGAACTAGGAAACTGGACACATTTAGTACTTGGATAAGGGAGTAAATTGAGAATTCCAGGGTTGCAGACTAGATTGAGAAGTTCAAAAAATTAACCTAGGAGGCAACAGTAAATGGGTATGTATTGGTGTAAGTCATCAACAGTCAACTTTAAGATGACTTTACTTTTTTTCTTTCCTTGAGTAGTCCAAGGATGCAATACTTGTGGAATGTTATTTAGCCTCTGGGGTGTGAAATTTTACAAGGAACTGGTTTGTCTCGTAAATGTTCTTTAACATCTATATGCAGTGTTATGGGAAAGATTATCTGGAATGTTAGGATACATCTCATATGTTGCATTTGGCCTTGGGTTTTTTCAACTGATGTCATGGAGATTGTGAAAATAATAAATGATTAAATGTCCTTAACGAGATGGCATTTATTTATTTGTTTATTCATTCATTCAATTTATATAACTGCCCATCTCAAATTTGTGACTGCAGATGACTTACAGTTAAAACATACACAATATCAGAAAATGCGAACAATACACAACATTAAAATAATTAAACCCATGCAATACAGTAATTCATGAACAGTACAACCATTTTATGGGTTCTACACCACTCTTTTATCCTCAGGTCGGATAGCAAAGCAAAATCCTCATGACCTTTTGGAAGGCCGCCAAGGTCAGGATTAGCCTTATGATGTTCCATAGCGCAGCTTCAGTAGCAAAAAGGACCCCCCACACACACCTGAGTCCCACCAGATGACATTCTCCAGTAGACAGAACCTACAATAAGTCTCTTCTACTAGACCTGATATGAAGAGCAGATATATCATTGGGGAGATATAGTCCCCCTAATCATTGTCAAATAATTTGAACTTGTTTTAAAATATCATGAGGTCTGGGTGTGTTTTTTTTAACATCTCGGTTCTTTTGAAAGGAAAGGAAAGTAGCAAGAGGGATGCCAGCTGAAATTCCATTTGGTGTGCCAGCTGTGCTTTTGAGCATAGAAAATCTGGCCAGTGTTATATTTTAGATTATTGTGATACACTCTATATCAAGCTGCCCGTGAATGGTATTGAGAAACAACAGCAAGTTAAAATCTAGGTATCTTGCCAGGGTGCCCTTGGGGTGTATATGCCAATACAAGTTTATTTGGTGGGCCACATGCAGCCTATATTGTCCATATATTGTGCAGGCTTGATGTACTGGAATGAATGTTTGCTTCTGGGCACGATTTATAATTCTGAGTTTGGCCTGCCAATCCCTAAAAAGTGATTCCTAAAAAGTCGCCTTGAAACAAGATGGGTAGTAGAATAATACAATAAAATAATACAATGAAATGGTTTGACTCTAAAATAACTGAAGGACCATTTTTCATTTGAATATGTTCATAAATTATTACCTCTTATATGAAGGTGTGTTTTATGTTCTGCTATTTGGAAAGAATAAATTGGTGTGTATTCAAGACAAACTTTTCCGGTAGTGGCATTTTTACTTGAGGAATTTCCTACTGAGGGAGATTATATTGGCTATAAAGATAATAAACCTCCTGATAAATGTTCTTAAATACCATACTGTAATATTTGCTCCTCCATTTCTTAGTATTGTACGAAATTTTAATCATATGTACATTGGATATTATTCTAGCAGTCTACTAGGAAAAAGATAAGATTTATAAATGTTATAAGTACAGGACTAAGCAAAACAAAATTGGAATATTAATTTCCAAATTCTGCACTAATTGAAGTAATATTAAGCGTTAAGCAATTTCTGCTTGATGTTATTGTTGCTGCAAATTCTAACTGATTTTCATGTTATTCACTGTAGTAACAGTGTAACACCGTAGAAAGTCTTTTCTCAAGTGATATCTTAAACTATCTCTATTTGAACTAAATCAACTTGTATTATACATATGCAAAATCTGCTATTTTTAATCATTTTGTGAACTTTGCACTTTTGCTGCTTAATGGAGGTTTGCTTACTAAGAACTTAGCTGTGCTTTGTTCACTTGTGAGGATCCTCTTAAACAGTGTTAAACAGTGAGAACCAGGATTTGAGGGGAGAAGTTACAGGACTCAGATTTGTAGTCACTTATTTTTATAGCTTAGCTGTCATGAGGAAGTAGTTAGAGTGATCAAGTAGATTTCAGATGTGAGTAGGGTTTAAGCGATAGAGTACTAATAAAAGAATATTTGTAGCTCAGGATTGAAATGACGGGTCCCTGGTGCTTTCTGAGCTTGGTTGTTTTCTTGGAGACATTTTATTACCCAAACTAGATAACATCATCAGTTTGGGTAATGAAACATCTGGAAGAAAACAACTAAGTTCAGAGAACAGCAAGGACCCCCTAGGTCAGGGGTGTCAAACTTGCGGCCTGCAGGCTGGATGCGTCACGTGCTGGGTCCGCCCCTGCCTGGTTTAGCGAAAGTCCCAATATGTCAAGTGACAACGTGAGCTTGACACTCCTGCCATAAGTGATAGACTATTTGCTTTGTACCAAACAGTTTCTTGGTATTTCCAATTACCGTGTTTCCCCAAAAATAAGCCCTCCCCCCAAAATAAGCCCTCCCCAAAAATATTTAAACACATTCACAGCCATTTCCCGCCATTTCCTCTGGTTAGGGTTAGGGAGACAGAGCTGGAAATCAGGTAAGATGGCAAGAGGGGCCCCGTCTTGCTCCACACACCCCAAAATAATAAGACCTCCCTGAAAATAAGGCCAAGTGCTTATTTCAGAGTTCAAAAAAATATAAGACAGGGTCTTATTTTTGGGGAACAACAT
>JANHFT010004865.1:71620-82383 GCA_032467955.1 Pseudoxenodon macrops
GCCCGAAAACAAAATTCAAAAAAAAAGATGGCGGCGCCCACAGAGCAGCATAACTGGCTCCGTGATGTCACCAGTGGCCTACTACCTTCTCGGTAGAACCGGTCCGAACCGGTAGGAACCCACCTCTGAAATCAAGGCTATTCTCGCAGCCCCAGAAGCTCAGAAGGCCCTGCTTCTTCCTTGCTGTGGTCATATAAACTATTCACATAGTAACATTTTTAAATAGGGTAGCAACTGAGCTTGGCTCTGTTTCGTACTAGCTGGCCACCATCTTACATTACCCCAGACTATTTATGACTAAGAAACAGAAACTGACAATCAGGCTATCAGGGGAAATTCATCATCACATTTTCCTAAGAGAGCCAGCTTGGTGTAGTAGTTAAGGTGCTGGGCAACTGGGAGTTCTAGTTGTTTCTTCGACATGAAAGCTGGCTGGGTGACTTTGTCTAGTTGCTTAGATTCAAAGAGACAGGAAAATTATGTGCATCACGTTGAGTTGTAAAAAAAATAAAGATGGGATGTAAATCTAATAATAAATGCAAATAAAAGCTGAACTTTCAAGAAGAAACATTTTAATGCACGTTGCCTTTGCTAAATGGATGTTTTGAGTATATGTGATATGGCCAAAGGGAATGGTTGTACATGTAGTATTGTATTTCAGTGTTAACTCTGAAACTCTGTATACTCTTATTACTTATTTCACCAATAATTGAGAAAACAGTGCCTCTGATGCTCAAAGGAGCTTAATATGCAGGTAGTCCCATATTATCTATCATGTGATATGACCAAGAGACCCTGTGTTGGAGGTAAAGTGCTCTTAAGTACATTTGATCCCAATAGAAACCATATGTTTGGCTCTTTGTAGGACCCCCATACTAATTCTAGCCTCTCTTTCTGTGTTTTTAGGCAAAGACGACAAGGAAGAAAACCACTACAACTCAATGAAAATGGAGGCAAGTATTGTGTGAGAATTTCATCGGTTGAGAATAAAGTTACTTCTATTCCCAAGACAGCAATTGTTTTATGGGGAAAATAAGTCAGAAGTTGAATTGCACATTTATGCAATAGTTATAGAAATTAGCATTCTTTAACTGTGTTTGCCCTTAGTGGACATATACCACACAGTGACCCCAGGAGCTCAATGTTGTAGTGTGCTGGTCCCACTTGCCTTTTTAATTCAGTGAAGGCAGGGAAACTAGGCTCTTCCTGTAAGACATTCTTTTGGTGAAGGCTAAACCATTTGTTGTGCTCCAAGTCACTGCTGTTGTTTTAAGAGGATATAAAACATAAAGATGGTCAAATGGGCAGGGTTCAGGATATTCTTCACATTTGCTCATATTTATAGGTAGTTTGGGCTTTGCAGCAGTGAAACAAGAATAGTTTTGAATCCTGTCAGTATCCAAGGATAGATAAACATGAAAGCCTCGCCCTTCCTTTGGCAAATAGAATGCCTTTGTAATACTTCCAGAATGTTCTCTTTGACTTTGAAAGAGAAGGGATGCAGGCAGCTGCTGAGAACAATGTATGTTTCTTTCTACGTTCATCCATTTTCTGGGTTTGCACAGCAAATTGGACAGAGCCTTTGCAAACACAGAAAAAGAGCCCCGTTTTAGGGAAAATGAGGCCCCTTTTCATCAAACGATGTTGTAACATGTGCAAAAGTCCATCAGAGTTGGGTGGCTATAACACATTTATAAAAAAACAAACTGTACATTTGTGAAGTATTAATACATCTGAATCAGTTCCATAACCTGAAACTTCTGTTTTAAGACAATTGCTTTCCCCCCCAAAATTGATAGATTTGTAGGAGAGAACAAAAGCAAAAAACAAGCAGCATGGATCAAGCAATTCTTTGCTGCTCTGTTGTTATTTTATTCTGTTCATTTTGTGTTATTATGCATATAGGAAGAAAAGAATAGATTTGTAGTGAAAACAGCCTGGATCAAACTTGGGTGCATTTCAGAACTTTTCAGAAAGTTTAGCTACCTAAAAAGCTAAACCTGAAAAATTTAAAAACCTGAAGAAGAAAAAACACATTTGAAAGTGTTCTTATATTAACCAAATGGGCTGGATAAGTACATGATAAGCCATCCTACAATTAATCACATTTAACCAAATATACTGTATTAAACATAGCCAGTTGCCTGTCTACTACATGAACAAAGGTTGTTCATTTAGTTTAGAAGAAATTATGAATCTGGACTTCAGGAAATGGCACTGCAGACATAAATGGACTATAGATCAGCTGTGGTAAAACATGTCATATCACTTATGGCCTAGTGCACCAAAGCAAAGTAAGATCTGCCTCTTTTCCCCTCTTGCTCTGGTATTCAATAGGCCAGGCATATCATCCTGCAGAGTACCTCCTCTAATAGCCTTATAAGCTCTGCATCCCTAAAAAATTAGCATACAGGTAGTCCTTGATTTTTGACTGGGTGCTTAGCAATTGAAGTTACACCAGACATCCAAAAAAGGTACTCACGACCCAGATTCGAAGTTACGATGTCTGCCTTTCCCACAACATTTTGGGTGCTTGGAAATTGGCCGGCATGTACAACTATTTGCAGCACTTTGTGGTCACTTCACCACAATTTACAATATTTTTGCCAGAAACGGTGTTCACTTCCAGTTTCCAGCACTGCCACACAGCAAACAATGGATCCACTTTACATGCAATAGGGAAAAGATTGTAAAATTGGGTCTGGTCATGTGATGACCTGCTTTACAACTGTGATAACGTATAACTGAAATTGTGCGCTCAATGAAGGTTATAAGTCAAGGACTGTATTCACACAGTACACCAAGCTTCAGATTTATAGAAAAGAATGACCCCAAAAGTAACCACAACCACAGATTCAATCATGTAGTATATTTAACCTGGTTATTGAATTAACCCGTTATCTGGATATTGACAATCTTTTAGAGCTTGAACACCAACAAAACCTCATCTTGCACAAAAGCAGTGATTACATTTTTAACAGATCTGTTTGAGGCTGTTGTGTTCATTCATTCAGTACTTTCACCACATAAATAATCAATAATCAGGTAGTCTTCAACTTGCGTCCACAATTGGGATCAGAATTTCTATTGCTAAGCAAGGCAAGTTAAGTGGGTTGCACACAATTTTCCTGCCTTTTTTTGCCACAGTTGTTAAATGAATCAGGCAGTCATTAAGTGAATGCAGTTCCTCCCATTGACTTACAAATGGCAATTACAGTATATATCACCCCAGGGTGTCATAAAAATATGCCAATTGCCAAGTGCCTTAATATTGACCAGGGAGATGCTGCAGTGGTCGTAAGTGCAAGGGCCAATGGTAAATCATTTTCTTCAGTGCCATTGTAACTTTGAATCATCGCTGAACAAACGATTGTAATTCGAGGACTACCTGTAGTCAATTCTTCAACAAAATTAACCTTCAAAATATGCTCCTGAAAATGTTAGAAAAGGATTACTCTGAAGTGTCTGTTCCAGACAGGCCAATAAAAAGGTGCTTTTATAGAGCCATTTCTTCTCATCTCAATCCTTCAGAGAATTTGGAATTTTCAGACTAAAACATGATTTGTGCAGATGCTGCTTTTGCTTCTCCTGCTGTTGCAATATCCAGCTTTTGGGTGCCCACTTAAGGAACTTACTAAGGTTGCTCCTGTATTTATTGAGAAATCTCAGGCAGAAGAGGGCTGTATGAGGTTATAAGACTAAATGAGTTGCAAATCTAGCCTTCCATTCAATGCTCTGATGTAACACTGAAATTAACAATCAAGTTTGAAATTTGAAGAGAGGCTAAGAAACTGATTGCCTAAACTGTTTGCCTTTATACAACACACTAAATATTAAACCAGGATTAGTAAAGTCAACATAACACAATACTTGTGTTTATACATCTCACAGAGTCACAAATTAACACCCAAGCCATTTTAAATTACTCTAGTGCATTGTATAAACACAGCCAAAAATAGGTAAGATTTGAAACTGATCACTTGTTTGCTGTCCTTGATGGAAACCGTTACCATAGCTGTTCTTCCTTATACAGAATGGATGCAGTTAAGACTTGATTTATTTCTATCCTTGGATCGCATACTATGAATTGGAAATCCAGAAACATCAAATGAATTATAGTATGGGAATCTTAGTTTGTCATTTTGGCTTAGTCAAAATTAATTATTGGTTCTTTGGACTGTTTAGAGAAGTTTGGCAGCTGTAAACAATCCTAGGTCAGTAGTAAATAAAGCAAGACTTTCCTCAGAGTTGTATCTTCAGGGTTCCCTATGATCATTCCTCATGACCAGTGGAAGCAAAATAGCAGGTGCATCTTTCTTAATTACCCCAAAATATTTTTTTTACATACACATGTGTCCAGACCTTGAAGTAGCCATTCTTTATATCTCCCTCCTTCTCTTAGGGATCTCGTGGCCGTCTGCGTGGAGGACTGGGTTGTGAGTCCATCCTTCGCCCAAGGCCAGTGCAGCGTCTGACCTTCCAAGCTGGAGATCCCTACTACATCAGCAAGAGGAAGCGGGATGAATGGCTGGCCAGGTGGAAGAGAGAGGTGAGGAGGCGCATCGGTAGCTATGTCCTTAGCTATGAAGGAAAACCTCCAAATGCCAATTAGATCTTAACTTTTCCCCAGCATCACCTCCTGAGAAGTTGCTTCTGTTTCATGCTAATGGATACGTATTTTTTTTTGTAATGTTAAAATACACAATTATTAGGAGTGTTAGATCTACATAAGGACTTGGTGTTGATCTATGTACAGTTTGAGAATGCTAAGGTTCTTTTCTGAACAGTTCCAGGATTCTCCATGGAAGGTTTTTTTTTTAAAAAATAACAAATGAATACTAACTGGGTGAGACAGGATTATACCTCAAACTTTAGAGACTTAAGACTTGTAGAAAGTTGCTTCCTCATTGTATGGCTTGGTGAGTGAAATGGTTGGGTCAGCTGAATGAGATAAGAAGATGACAGAGTTAAACCATCCTCTTCCCTTGATAGGGAATTTCCAACTTTGTATGAAAAACATTTTCTTCCTCATATTACAGGTTATTTATTTCTGGGGGGGGGAGCCATGATGATGGTTTAAAAGAGACCAACCTATGGAGCAACACTGTAGTGGAAAGCAACAGTAACATGATTCTACACATATAGTACAATGAAGGGTTGTGTTTGAGGCATAGGAAAACAGCTAGAATTGTGAGTGACTTCCCTCAGATTTGGACAATAAAGTGGGAAGCCATTTTGTGCTCTGGGGTAGGGATTCTCTTCAGCATTTGCTGAATAATCTGAGATATTATTATAGGTGTCATTTATAAAGAGCTGGCAGTGTGTGTGGCTCCCAAGAATGTAGGGACAGGGCTAAGTTGCCTATAGAGGGAAAAGCATTAGGAGGGTTCCAGTATCTGCCTAACATTAGTTTTACAAAATATAGTAATTATTTTACAGTGTAATGGGACACTTTAATATGCCACTTGGGAGCAAGGGAGCTTCTGGGGAAACCTGGCAAAGAGGCAGACCTCTAAGAAGTTATTGGTCCCTATTGTTTGCATGTACAGTAAATGAGAATAATTATTATAGAATAGGTGAGCAGGTAGATTTGTGGGTGGCCGGGCTTTGATGATGTAGCGTGATGAGCTGGGTGACTTGGTGGAAATTTCTTCCAGTTTTTTTTCTTACTGGAAGCCAACTGTCCTTATCTACTCTACAGGTTATCCTGGTGAGTCATAGACCCTCTTTTCTCATGTACAGCCATTCTTGAGGAGTGTCTGTACGCCTTCCGTATTTATTTGTGGTCCTGACCTAATAGCAATAGCTATTACATTTATATACTGCTTCACAGTGCTTTACAGGCCTCTCTAAGTAGGTTACAGAGTCAGCCTATTGCCCCCAACAATTTGGGTCCTCACTTTACCCACCTCAGAAGGATGGAAGGCTGAGTCAACCTCGAGCCTGGTAAGATTCGAAGAGCTGGCAATCAGCAATCCGCAGAAGTAGCCTGCAGTACTGCATTCTAACCACTGCGCCACCATGGCTCCTATCTAAGCCAACCATGTATCTATCCAAATACATATTTAGACCAAACTGGTCTATTCTCTCACGCAATTGTCAGGAATGATAACATTAAAGCTAGACCCCTTTGCATGTTACCTAGTAGAAAAGTGGGCTAAGTTGGGATCTTGTAAACAAAAGAATGCCAGCAGGCTTGTCTGTAATTCAATTTTCTGATGCATGTTGTCCCAGCTTTGATGCCTTCTCCCTAATTTTAAATTTTGACTTGGATTTTATTGTGTTTCGTTTAATTGTATTTTTTGGGTATGTCTGCGTGTAACTTCAAGTCAATCTTGACTCCTGACAACTGCTTGAATAAATCCATGCAGTTTTTTTGACAAGATGTTTGGAAATGTCTTGCCATTACCTTCTTCCTAAGATTGAGACAGAGTGACTGACCCAAAGTCACCCAGCTGACATCCTGCCTCAAGTGCCACTAAAACTCACAGGTTCCCAATTTCTAGTCTGGTTCCTTAACCACTAGTCCAAACATGCTGTCCATTGTACACACTAAACAGTTGAAAATAGACTAAAATGAAATGTCTAAGATGCCTGAATTTCATTAGCAGTTTGTGTTCAAGGAAGGGTAGTGAGGGGTACTGTTAGACAGCACCCTTAGGATCCAGTTTAGGCTCTAAGTTGGAGGTGCAATCCAGAGGTGGGTTCCTACCGGTTCTAACTGGTTCTTTAGAACCGGTAATAACTTGGCGATGATGTCACGGAGCCAGTTCCTTCGGTGTCTCTGTGGGCGCCACCATTTGGAATTTTGGTTGCTGTGCACGCACACGCACGCATACGCACAAGGGGCAACCCTGAGCGAACAGGCAGCAAAACGATCCACAACCCACCCCTGGTGCAATCTTCTCTCTCAGTTATCATGTCTATTTCTCTCAGCGCTTGCATGGATTTGCTCCCACTTTTCTTTGAATGCTTGTGTCAAAATTACGTGAAATATAACAACACTAAAACCTATGGTTTAAAAAAAAATCACAACTTAATTTAAACCAATTTGATATGTATTACAAGCAATTCTCAGTCCAGGTTTCATCATTGCCAGGTTGGAACAGATGGATTTCGGACATATACTAGGCCATTTATTGTTAGTTTTTTTAGTTAGAATTGGGTAGGAGGTCTTCTCCTGAAGAGCTGGTGACATTCTTTTTTTTCACTCATTTGCTTGCCAACCCTGTTTGCTGCTGATAAGATCCTTTTCTCAGCTGATCCTCTAGTAGTTGTATAGTAATATTCTGATGCCATGTAACCTCATTCTTCTCTAAAACAGCTACCGCTTATTTCTCAAGAGTTGCTTGCAAGAGAGACAAATAACTTTTGAAAAGAGCTTTGCAATCTTCTTAGGAAGGGGCTCCAGAGGGAAGTACACTCATCAGCATGAGAACTTCTCTTCAGAAGCCAAGGAGATCTGCAATTTACCAAAATGGCCGCTGTTATTACAGTTATCTGTAATTCTTCACCAAATATTGAAAAAAAAACACCTTTTACTATGTGGTTTCTGATTATGGTGGATATGTGGAGACTGGTTTCTCAAGTACAGATAGGAATTGTGGTACCTGCCTTATTTTGAGCAAAACCAGCAGTCCACCTAGTTAAACTTTGTCTGCTTTGGCATCAGCCCTCCAGCATCGCAAGAAAGGAATAGTCTTTCTCAGCATCCTTTCATCTTGGAAGTTCAGCTAATAAAGCAGGTAATAAAACTAAGCGACAAACTAGAGAATATGTGAAATGTTTGAATCCATATTATGGATATAATACGTATCTGTATGTCAGTTTTAGTCACTTTTATTCTTGCTGCAGAGGGCAAAGGCCATGACATACGGTCTACGTCAAAGAATCCTCCAACTTCTAGTTTTCAGAATCATGCTGACTGAGGAGAAATGAACTTGAGCTTTCATAATGAATGAGCGTATTATTAATTTATGAGACTCTGTTATTTGGCCTTCCAAGGGATTCTGGTATGCTGGGAAGCCATGGTTTCTTATCTCTCTGCTCTATGTGTTTGTATGTGTTTCTTTAAACTCCTGGTTTCACTGTAACACTTCATGGAGGCAGTAACCAGAAAACCTTTCCATCACTTGTAAAACTTAAAAATGAAACTAGTTAAGTGGATCAGTTCTCTACGCAGCCACTTGATGTAAAAGCATTGAGTTGCTATAAACCAATAGGGAAGCTGCTTCTTACCCTGTTGGAGTACCCAATTAATGGTTGTGCAGAGGTAGGTCAAAATTAGGTGATACATTGGGATGAAGAGAAAATGTTTTGAATCTAAGCTGCCTTTTGAAAAGCTCTCACTAAACTAAACTGTCTTGCATCTTTCATAATAGCATGTGCTATTTTGATATTTCTTTTCACAGGAGCTGGTTCAGTCCTTCAAGGGCTTCCTGAGTTTTTTTCATCTATTAAAACTTGGTCCCACAGATTAAAATATTGAGCCTTGAGATTCATTTTAGCTAAATGCTAATGTCCAAACATGTTTTTTTTTCTTTGCTTTTGCTTATCTATCTTTTTTTCCACCACTTGTGGATCAGTTCCAGAAAATATCACTAGGCTACTGATTGTGCAAAATCATAACTTAGCTCTGGTACTTTTGGCAGCCCTAAATTTAGAGCTTCATACTAGAAATAACAATCTTGCTGGGCATTATAACCTTCAGGGCACATATTTGCAAATTCTTTGATTTATTTACCAGGCTGTTTGTTTTCTGAACTTGCTCCAAGGATGTGCTTGACTCTTTTTTTTTTCTCCAAATACTTTATTACATTTTAAATATTTAAAAAGAAAACATACATTTTCATTTTCAAGGCTGTTTAACATCGGTTACACCTCTTCTTGACTTCTTTTCCACAATCTCATTTGTATCCACATTAATATACATATATACATATTTACACCTATACGTTTACATTTATTTATTTTGTCTTTATCATCAATCTCATCTGTTTATTTTGCTTTTTTCCCCCAACCATTTATACCAATTGTCCCAAATTTTATAATACTCTGTATCCTCTGTCTTGCAATTCTTTTGTTAATTTGTCCATCTCTGCGCATTCTAATTTTTTTTTTATGATCATCGTGGACGTGGGATTTTGTTTTCCAATATTGCGCAAGGATGTGCTTGACTCTTATTCACCATATTCTAGCAGCAAATTTCCCATTTGGTTTTATTTATTTATTGGATTTTATCCCACCTTTATTACTTTATAAGTAACTCAAGGCAGTGAACATTCCTAATACTCCTCCTTTTCCCCTGTGAGGTGGGTTGGGCTGAGAGGATGTAACTGGCCCAAAGTCACCCAGCTGGCTTTCATGCTTAAACTGGGACTAGAACTCAATCGCCTCTTTCTAGGCTAGCATCTTAACCACTCCACCAAACTGGACTGTTTCTCTGATCTAGTGTGCTCCTATAGTATAGTGTGTATACCTATACAGATACACACTAAAGATAAAATACTCTCTCTCCCTCTCCCTCTCTCTCTCACACACACACACTTAATGTATATGGTAACTGGTTAATGTTGCCTCATGGAGATTATTTATACAGTGACCACAGCCTTTGGGGAATATAAATATTTCTGTTACATTTTGAATATATGTTTTCCTCACAATCCTGCTAAAAATTAGTCTCCTTCATTCTTCACACACTGCTATAAAACTTCAGAAATTTAAAAAAAAAGAAGCATGAGAGGTGAGGAGAGGGTTAATCTCCTCTTCCACTGCTCGGTTAATGGATAGGGAGCAGCTGAGCAGTGGGGACGGAACAAACTTCAGCTAAAGTTATAGACACACACACACACCCAGTTCTCCCCCACTGATTACTGTTCCCTGCCATTCTATTGAGTGATGTGCAAGGGAGAAGAAAGAGAACAGATATTTTCCTAAGCTTAAAAGCTATGGGAAGTGGTGCAAAAAAGGAGCTAAGATCCACCACCAATCATAGCCCCTGTGCCAGATTTTTGGAATGGATGAGCAACAGAAAAATAAAGCTGCTGCATCTATTCTTTTTTCCATTACTTATTTGATCAGAGGAAAAGAACTGGTTCTCACCCCCAAGGCTGTATCATCAGGGGAAAGCTGAACAGTTGGAAAGCAAATCCTCATATTTGTGTACAAGATTAAAAGGATGGGTGGGGAAAAGAGAATATAGCGAAGTGTAGGGCCTATGAGCAAACGTTTCCCTCCTCAGAGCAAAACTAAAAATGAACTTTATGATGATTGCGTGGATTGACTGCAGAACGTGCCTCTTCTCCAAAGAATATGCAGAGTCCATTTGAGGAATGCACATTCCCCAAGCTTTTTGGATATTGGAGTCACCTTGAACTGCGAGATGGGTGACATATAAATTTAATAAATAAATAAATAGCAATAGCAGTTAACACTTAGACTTATATACACCGCTTCATTGTGCTTTACAGCCCTCCCTAAGTGGCTTACAGAGTCAGCATATAGCCCCCAACAATTTGGATCCTCGTTTTACCGACCTCGGAAGGAGGGAAGGATGAGTCAACCTTGAGCTGGTTAGGATCGAAGTGCTGGCAGTCAGCAGAATTAGCCTGCAATACTGCATTCTAACCACTGCACCACCGAGGCTTATAAATAAATAAATAAATAAATATCATAAATAAATATGCTGATACCCTGTTTCCCTGAAAATAAGACCTCCCCGGATAATAAGCCCAATCAGGCTTTTGAGCACATGCGCTAAAATA
>JANHFT010004865.1:82483-94098 GCA_032467955.1 Pseudoxenodon macrops
TGCAATCGTCATAAATATGAACCAGTTATCAAGCATCTGAATGTACATCTGAATGACCATGGGGGATTCTGCAATGGTCATGTGTGAAAAATGATTATGTCACTTTGAACGGTCACTAAATGAACTGTTGTTGTAAGTCAAGGACTACCTGTACTGCTTCTCCTTCTCTTGATATAAGTGACACTAATAGTTGCACATTGCAGAGGTAATACTGTAGGTGGATATGGATTTCTGTGCACCTATCTATTAAAGGAATAGAAGACATGTTCTCTTTTCTCATCTTACAAGTCTCAATTATAAATTGGCATATATTTCTGAATTCCAGCAGCAATTGTAAGAATATTTTCCCCTGTAGATAAGATAGTGAAGAAAATTTGGACGGAACCCCAAAAATGGAAGAAAGATTGTGTGCTTACAACCAATTCCTGTCCTGGGCACTCAGTTTAATTGTGTGTTTTGTTAGGAGGTGACTATTATTTTTATTCTGAAATTGCCTTCTTTTTTTATCGTAACTTCTTGATGATTTATTGTATTTCAGTGCTGTTTTCAACAGACTACTCAGTTAAATATTATTGGTGCCCCAAATTAATATCTTCTTGACTAGCAGGAAGAAGTGGAGAAATTCCCTATACCACAATTTATCATTTAAAAAAAAACTTGACAAAAGACAAGGCTCAAGCTTGCATAATATGCTATGCAAGAATCAAATCACTCACCTTACCCTGTTTCCCTGAAAATAAGACCTGCCCGGATAATAAGCCCAATCAGGCCTTTGAGTACATGCGCTAAAATAAGCCATCCCCTGAAATAGCCCTCCCCAAAACACAGCAGCTGCCATGAGGTGACCACGCTCGCCGCCTCCTGCACCTCAAAAATAATAAGACCTCCCTGAAAATAAGGCCAAACGCTTATTTCGGGGGGGTCAAAAGAAAATAAGACCCTGTCTTATTTTCGGGGAAACACGGTAACATTTTGCATTAAGGTTTATAGGAAAGTAGGTATAATGTATGGGAACTTTATATAGATTTATTTTTCTTTCTGGAATGATCTTAATGTATATTTTCCATGAGAAGTGATGGATGTGTGGGTTGATCAGTTGTTTAATTCAATATTAATTCAAAGAAAGCACACCATTGGACCATGCAGCCTAAAGTGCATAAGTTGATAGCATGTTAGAAAGCCTATTTATGAAAACATGAAAAGATTTGGGGGAGGAACTTCCTAGAAATCATGGCATATGGACTCCACAAGGGATACTTAGGAGAGGATGGGTAAGGCCCACCACGGATAGAAATGGTGCTTCGGTGATTGTTCTGAGACTTGCATCACAGGTAGCACGAAATACTTGTTCCTCTACATCCATTTTCTTCTCGTTTCCTTTTTTACCCTTAGTGTGTTTCTACCTTTCTACAGATCCATTTGTTTTATTTTTAATAGTGTGACAATGCAACTCTGTTCAAGGCTGTCTTTCAATACCAATTTAACTGCCCTTTGTTGAAAAACCCCTTGCAGAATAGCTTTGATTTAAAGGAGCAGTCAGCAAAAGTAACTCTACTCCAGAAGACGTTACTGTGCTCCAAAATAATTGTCTTGCCGCAGGGCACATTGAGATGGAAGTGCATTCTTAGACGAACGGTAATTTGAGCTGAAGCTCTTGGCTCATAAGCCATGAATAACTGTCACATCATCAGTCCTTAAACAAGACTGCAGGATAAATTCAAGCTGCTTTCTGACCTAATGGCCTGGTCTTCTGAGATCATTTCAGTCACATAGCCAGAGCAAAAATGTGGAATTGCTTCCATTGAGAGGGCAATAGTTAGGCTTAGAGATCTTGCATACTTATTTGGGTTGAATTAAGGACACACCAGCATGACGCCATCATCCTTCAATCTATCTTTTCCTCATAATTCTTCTGTGTTTTCTTGACTTTAAAAAAAGCTTACGTTCTTTCAGTTAAATGCAAATGGAACGTACTATAATATCTGTAGGTGTGTTTTAGTCTGCTCATTTGCCTTTCTTATTGTTAAGGGGTTTTGGTACAGGCAGTGGGGAATTCGAAAAGTTCAGCCTAGCGTATTTAGTATAACCCTTTAAAAGGGGTGCTACTTGATGGCCCTATTCTTTTAATTAATCTTTTAATTATTTCCTGGCTACTTTTTTTTCTGAATGAGAGCATTAGTACAATAGCGCTGTAATTCTACAATGTTCAGTTAAAAAACAACAACACCAGAAATCCCTTTTAATCATAGTCAAAATGGCAGTACCTAAAAAGATTATGTTTTTAAAATTAGCATTCTTGTGTGAATATATTAGCAGACTATTAATGCTGAAATGCAAACATTACAGATGTAACACTGCAGTCTAGTGTTAACCTTCTCTTTAGAGAAAAGTTGAGGAGATAGAGCAACATAATGTATAATGTTAACATTTGTATATTGGTGTTAATAGTTCTGTAACATGACTATACAATTCAGGTTTTTTTTAATTGTTGAAAAAAAGGAAGTGATGGGAGAGTTGGTATTTTTAAAAGGTTATTGTAATAGTGTTATTCTCTACAGTACAACTTTCTTTCTTTAAAAAAATCAGATTAGAAAATGTTTCAGCAATGATTAAAAGCAGAAATACAGTGACACTTACCACAATAGTTACGTGTTGATCTTCAAACAGCTCCACCCAGTGCAAACACCTCACATCTATTGTGATGGACAAACATAGCATACAAATGAAGAGCCATGAGTGAGTTGCATTATAAACCTGTCACCCATTATCTGGAAGCAAAGGAGATGGATTAGGGTTTCCTTCTCAAGCAGAACAAGTGGCACCATAAAGCTTTGCCTTTTGGTAGCCCACCAGATTTGCCCTGTTGTACCTGGGGCAGGTGGCGGATGGCGTCTCAGGTGCTGATTGCTGTGGTTGTGTGTGCTAACTCCCTCCTCTCCTTTACCTTTCTCCCACAGACTGATAACCCAGCGGCAGCTCAGCTTGACAAGGTTCGTGGCACACCTTTGGGGTTTTGGGGGGGAGGCGGCTTGTCTCTCATGTGGCCTTCATAACAGGCTTGTGTGCTAAGCGTGTGGATGTGCACACGCGGACATGCATTCACATCCTCCCATGCGTGGGCCCGCTGCCATAGAGTTGTATTTGCTCATGCACACCTCCAGACATGCTTTGCTTCTGTACAATGTGGTTTTGAAACTGTTATGGGGTGTGTGTGACCTGTTGCTGCTGGACTGTTAAATATGTATGACCCTTTTTCCAGGATAGCATTCTCCGTTGCTCCACTCTTGCTCTCCCCTCCTTTTCTCCACGCTCTCTTCTCTGCTCTCCTCCTTTCTCTCTTTCATGCACCCAAAGCCAACGTTGAGGTTTGTGTTTCAAATATTCAAATGTTCATTGGATGCCCAGGATGAACTTACATCATCAAACCTAGGATAGAGAACTCATATTCTGGGAAAATTCATGTTTAGCAAGACTTGTAAGTGTCAGTCGCAGGTGGAAATAGGATTAAATGTACCTTGATTGGTTGTGCTCACATAATATCTTAACTATCAGTTTTCTGGGTTCACATAATTATTAAACGGTTAAATAGGTTGAGTTCAAACAACATACTAGCACACACAAAAACACAACAAGATTAATATTAAGCAGCTCTAACAGCTCTGCACATGGATTAGATCTTCAAATAACTTGGCTAAGAGTGTCAACACATTTTTAAACTGCCTTTTGGTGGTCATTAATCCTAAATAGAATGAAAATTCTGCACTAGGATAACACATGTAACTCCTCCTGCAAATCGGGAAGGATGAAGACCAAGGTCCTTTCAGCTGGAATATGAATGAACGCCTGACTTTTATGAATGTACTAGGCCGCGCCCACCTGCTTCCATGAATAATTGAGGACTGGAAGTTTTCTTTCAAGCTTTCAAACTGACATTACATATATTTACATACATTTTAGTTAAAATGAACTTGGGTAATTCACAATTCATGTTAACCATTGTCTTAGGACAATCGTATCGTCCAGGCCCTCACATTAAACTTTACTATAATTTATTTGTTTAAGGGTAGCACGTTAGGTGAACATTTTTCTGAATTAGGCTTAGTGCATTGTGTGAGCCCAGCTATAGTCTGCTTTTCTTCTTCCGATAGTTGTTTCTGGGAGTAATAGCCTTGACTGGATGAATTGTTGCAATCATCAACTAAAGGCAGAATGGTCCTTCCGCTGCCAAAAAGTTTCTGGGCCTGGCAACCAGCAAAGTGTGGAATTTCTGAAAGGGCACCAAACTCCTGGTGCTATGCCAGTTTGAATTAAGCAGGGTTTGAAAGGTGACTTTTTCTTCCTGTCTGCATCCAAAAGTGCTGGGTGGCTTCTCTTTTAACAATAAAAGGTACCAGCAATGTAACTTTATCATGCTTATTTTATGTAACTTTGTTAGTTTAATAGCAACCTAAAATAGCATGTCAGGTTCTTGCTACACGGAAGGTGTGAAAAAGCATATTCTTCTCATGTGCAAGTTCCAGGTTCAATCCCTAGCATAAACAGATGAAACAGAACCCAGGAAACCACAGAACAGGGAAAGCACTCTGTCCGTCAGAATAGATAACATTAAGATAGATGAGCTACACATTGCCTTCAATTTCATAATTATGAACTTCGAAAGAGAACTTTTGCAGTTCATAATTATGGGGCAGGAAGTTATAAAATTCTAGATGGAATTCCATATGGTTTTCTGACAGTTCCAAGGAAATTTTTGATTCCAAATCTGCCAATCCCATCAAAGTCCTAATTGTGAATAATTCCTAGCCAGACAAGGAACAATGGATGGAAACTGATCAAGGAGAGATTCAACTTAGAAATAAGGAGAAATTTTCTAACAGTAAGAACAATGAACCAATGGAACAGAAATTGCCTTTGGACGTTGTGAGAGCTTCATCACTGGAGGCTTTCAGGAAGAGATGACTTACAACTCTGTTAAGCTGTAAATATAATATGTTTGGGCAATGGATAGGCTTGTATAGTGAGATGAGCTATAAACTACACAAACGTGTTCTAGCTTGGTCAAGTATTATATGTTACATGAATGCATCAGTGAATCTTAACAAGAAAATAGGATAGAGTAGCAAGGGATTTCTTTGCCAGTTCTTTGGTGTAGAACTGGCAAAGTAATCATTTGCTACTATGACATCCAATATTTGTGGGTGAAGGTAGATGGAATAATGACCATTCCATTTTCCCCTTATTAACTTGTATTAGCTTACTATGACCAATTTGCATGGTACATTGAAGATAAAACTGCTTGTGTGAATTCCAGGTTGATTGTTCAGTCAATTGATGTAGCTGAAATGTCTACTCTTCCAGTTTACAAAGGGATTCTTTTCTGTTCCAGCAAAGGTAGCAGAAAATCTTGCAGTGCAGTAATATATCAGTTTTTAAGATCCTACAAGGCACTTTTGCTACAATGGAATTAGTACTGCTTGCTCTTAGAGGAGGCTTGATAATACAAAGACTTTATTAACTTGGTGGCCATTTAGCCATTGAAAGCTTATGCCCTATTATGTTTCTCAGTCTCATATAGGATTATAAAATAGCAATGATACTTTAGTCTTTGCAGAGTGGGAAAATAGACAAGATTGTTGAAGCTTGAAATGGACCCTTCATGTTCTCAACCCTGGCACATCTTGATTCTTCTAAAACAGAATAGGGCTATCGGTTACTATAAACTTCAGTGGTTAGACTGAGTTTTCATATTCAGAAGCAGTCTATCTGTGAATGCAGTGTTATGGGACAGGAGTAAGATGAGGATCAAGATGATCAAAGACCTTGCCCAGTGAACTCCAAAATCTTTTAGCTGATCACTGTTGGTAATAGTGAACTGGATTAGATTGGATACCTGACGAAAGAGTCATCTCTTTCAAACCTGGATGTTTCATAACACTTGCTGAATTTACTTTTTGATGCTGGTGTGTTACTGATGTGCTACTGATAATATTTCAAAATTTCCCAAAAGTGATCTTTTTTTCCGTAATTCTCAAAAAGACTCTTTCTTTGAAAAATTGTGATTCCTAAGCTTGTTTGTTCTCTGTATGTGGTAGTACCTGTCAACCTTGGCTTATCTCAAGGATGGATAGAAGAGCACCATGAAATCCCAAAGCTGCTATCTAGATTAGGAAGTCAGAAAAACATCTTGCAAGAAGTGGCAAACAAATCCCATACCGTTATTAATACAACTGCATGGAAATATTCATATAGTCACCAAGAATTGAGTTGAAGTTGAGGAAAATATTATTAAATAAGTTTTAATTAGTTGATTGGTTGATTCAACTAAAAGAAAGATACTAATTAATTTTAATAATGAAAATCATTCACAGCTATAATCTAATTCACTTGTATTAATTTAGAGTATGTGCAATGCCTTCATTTGCCATAATTCATGATTATGCACAATGCTTTAGATTTGACTCCTGAAAGTTTCTTCAGTGTGCATGTGAATGTGAATATTGCACCTATAATCTTTTAAAACAGTCTATTTATTTACATTGATTTAAAGAATGCCCAACTTCAACTGAATCTGGGCACATTGTCTAACAGAAAGCCCAAGCAATAAATAAAATAAAGAAACTGATGATAGAACTCTAGAAAAACCATACAAAAGAAACGTAACAAAAGATAGTTTAACAGGAGCTTACCAACAAGGATTAGAAGAATACCCATCTTTTTTCATCCCTTTCATAATATCATCAGGATAGGAGCCATTCAACATTGTGGAAGAATGCTGTTCCAAAAATTCAGCACCGCAACAGAGAAGGCATCCTTTGAGGCCCTGATAGAGGTCAAGGCCAGAGGGACCAAATATCCCCAGCAAATAGGCCTTATCAGGATTAGTCTTAAGTCAACATCTTCCCCCTCCAGATCCATATAGCATCCAGATTCTAGGACATCAACAGGAACACCTGGAAAATGCAGGCTTGAATGTACCACTGGGTATCATTATTGACATTGATGATACCAAAATCTGAACCAATGGGTGGTCTCACCTAACGATTCCATGTAGATGCTTACAGGAAGGTAAATGCACAAGACCATGTCCCAGGCATCTCATCTGGACCTGTCCATTTGGAATCCAACTCTGAGTGAATCTGGCCAGCTTTAACCACCAAATAACTAGAATATTCAATACAGCACCCCAATAGAATCCTCTGCCACTTGTCCTTTCCTAGCAAAGGAGCAAATCGCCTGAATGGGGCTAATGCTCAGCTATTAATGGATGCAGTAAAGGCACAGAAATCACACTGTTGTGGCACTCTTATTGCTACAATGTCATCTAAATATATAATGGGGGTATGATGACTTAGCGGTCAAAGACATTGATTTGGTCAGCTGGAGAGCTCACAGCCCAGATTCGAGACCTGAGTGCTGCATTATGGGATGAGCTCCCATAATCTAGCCCATCTAACAGTTTGAAAGCATGCAAACGCAAGTTGATAAATAGGTACTACTTTGGTGGGAAGTGTTCCATGCCCCTCAGTATGTAGTCATGCTGGCCACATGACCACGGAAGTGTCTTTGGACAATGTTGGCTCCTTCAACTACGAAATGGAGATGAGCACCACCTCCTAGAGTTGGATATGCTTGGACAAGGGAAACCTTTACCTTTTGTCTAAATGTGAACTCTTTCTTGTGTTTGGTCAGACTCCTGCCCCCTTTGGCTTCCTTCAGTGGTGCTCTAGACACTTCCTTTCTTGAAAATCCTCAGAATTGGTGCACAGGGAAAGGCTTCAGCCATCCACTCATTCCAGGTTGCAACCAAGGCCTTAGGTGAACTACCCATCAGGTCCTCAGGGAAAACCACAAGCTACCCCTGAAACCCGAAAGGGTCCATAGTTGCCTGGAGCAGGCCAATCAGTAGACACTCTCTTCTTGCAAGCTGCGTGACACCAGCAAGCCAAAAAGCAATCACAGACTTATAGCAGTAATCCTCCACTTTTGGATCACATTGGAACTGCCAGGGAGAGGGTATTGGAGATCAGCATCAGTATATATTTTATGTTGATGACTTTGGACAGGTTTATGGTTGTTATGGAGGCTATAAACTCCTGACCTACTTCAAACTCAACGTCATCTAGTGGCAAACTGAAATCCTTGATAACGAAGAACCTTGAACTCTCTGTAGCCAGTGTGGCAATGAAGTCCAGAAATTTCAAGCAAGGATCATGCTGTGCATCGGAGATGGTGGTGTGCAAGTAGCAATCCCAAAAGCCCAATTTCAAGGGTCTTGCAGATTGTTATATGTGCCGTAGAGCCTCAACGAATCACAGATGACAGAATACAAATCACGAATCAGGGATGACAATAGCCACCACCTCCCCATGCCAAACTCAAAATACATCTCCAAGAAGGGAACTCCGTCCTCCAGGTCCACCCAGGTCTTGATTATAAATGCAAGATCAGCATTTGTTCATTATGAAATCATGCTATAGATGAAAACAGATTTATTACAGGCAGACCTAGCATTCAAAACCAAGAAGCTACATGTAAACGTTTCAGATCGGCATCACCCTAATTCACACACAATATCCAACTCTGGCACTGGGGGATGGGAAGCGAAGAATGTAGTGCAGATCCAGAAAGATCTCATTAGCTGACCACCTCAACTTGCCCGTTGCCAGCCTAATCTCACCAGCCATCAACCTCAGTACATCCAGCCAACAAGAGAAGCCACACTATGTCAAACCACAGGACTCTTCCCCAGAGACCTTCCTGTGGTGATCCAAGCCTTGACCTTCAGCCAGATGTTTTCTAGTAACTAATTCTGCCTCTGGCCTCAGGCTCCAGGACCACCATTGCCAGCTGCAGCTGCCAGAGATCTGGTGCCAAGATCTCTTGCTCCACTCTGTCTTCACTGTTGCTCTCCAGAGTCTACATAGCTGAGGAGCAATTCCAAGGGCTTCCAGGATGCCAACAAAAGTCATAACCACCACCACCACCTCCCATCTGCAGCCCCCAGTTAGACCACCAGATGTGCAATAAAATAAAAACAAAACATGAACCAAAAGCCACAAACAAAATGTGAGCCCCTCACAGCAACATATTTTCAGATGCCATGGGGGAAGGAAGAGTGTTCATATGAATGACTCTTGCATTATGCAGCTGCCATAAACTTCTGGGAAAAGACAAAACTGCTTAAGAGAGATGAAGATAGGTGCCATGTTCATTCCTTAGTGTACTCCCAAATAGCTTTTGGGAACCAAATTCAAAGCACTCTGTAAATTTCAGTAAATCCCTGCAGAGGATATCTTGGATATCTGTAGTATGTAGGAATTATAATATGGGAGTTCAAGCTTCATTTTCCCCCCTGTGCAATACTGCTCTTCTGTTTCTGTATTTCTGTGGCTTTTCTGGGTTGGCTTATTGATTGCTTCTTGGCCTTTTGGCTAAGATCAAGTGTGTAGGTCTGACTTGTGGCTAAATTTCAGTCAATACCATTCTTAGATCTGTATAGTATTACTGTTAGTAAGAAGTACCCATGGAGCTTTTGTTCCCATTTGCTACACTCTGCAGTGAAAGTAGAAATGTGTAATAATATGTTCATATCCTTCCTTTGTTCACCAGTATGTAACTTCATGTTCAGCTCATGTTTTATCCCCTTAGGTATCCCCCAGCCAAAATGTCTGTAGTATGGGAGGGACAGAAGACTAGTAAGTACTAAAGGTCCTCAGATCCCATCAGCTTTGCTGCAGGCAAAGCCGCAAGTAGAGCAGAGGTGCAGCTGTACAGAGAAAATAGCCCTTGTGCTTTTCTGTGGAGAGAGCACATGTTGCACTAGAGCAGGTGTCCTCAAACTTGGCAACTTTTAAGACTTGTGGACTTCAATTCCCAGAATTCTCCAGCCAGCTATGCTAAGCTGGCTGGAGAATTCTGAGAGTTGAAGTCCACAAGTCTTAAAGTTGCCAAGTTTGAAGACCTCTGCCACTAGAGGCACATGGGTAATGGTCAAAGAGACATGGGAGCAATTTGTAAGCAGAACAGACTCCCTGGGGATTTAAAAACTGAACTAAAAATAAATTTGGAAGTGTGTCAGTCGGAATGGATTGGATTATCCACCATTGTGTTACATCATGAGCAAAGAATAAGGTGAAAGAGGGTCACAGTTCTTGACACGTTCATTCACTCTCTCCAGGACCAGGTTTTTTTCCCTTTGACATCATCACTCCTTATTGTTCAAAGAACATTTTGGGCTATTAAGAAGTGCCTGGGAAGATATTGCAATTGAGGCTTGTTCAGGCTGGCTCACAAGACTGTTTTGTGACTTCCAAAAGAGGCTTCTGAGACAGTTATCAGTAGATAGGATTCAATGCTTTTTCCCCCCTTCCACACTGACTCATTTTTACAGTCATGAATGCTTCTGTTGGAATAGGCAAGCCCAGCCTTTCTAATAAAGCCAGCGCGTGCCAGGACTACTGGGTCCAAGTCAGGAGGCCCTGAGAAGCATCCAGCATATAAATCCTTCGGTAGGTGGAAAATTGGGGAGTTGTTGATGTATGCATGTATAATGGCTGTGTGAAGGAAGGACCCTTGCTGTCTGCAGATCTGCAAAGGATGAGCATTTGCTGCAGCAAGAGGCAGGGGAAAAAATGGCAATTTGACGAAGGACTTTTGACATGGGCAGAGCTACATTATCCCAGCCCTCAACCTTGTGTTTTCTTCCCTGCCTTTCTCCATCCCTGTACTTCCTGCTGAACCACTGTGTCTCCCTAGCAACAGGTCCCCATGAGCTTGGCTGTTCTATAAATAGCTCTGCCTGACGGCTTTTTGCCATTGGCACACTCCTAAGCAAGGATAAGGCAGGGGATGTTCCCTGCCTCCTGAGTCAAGATAAAGAGGAGCTCTCCATGGAAGCCACATCTCTCTGGAGCAACGGAGGCCTCACGAAGGTGCTTTGCCGACTCCTGTGTATGTGGCCCAATAATCCAGAAGACAGAACAATCCATGCCAAGCTACCCTTCAGCTAGGAGAAGGTCTGTTCCTCATAAATACAGTAAGCCAGGTTCAGTAGCAAAGAGCTATCGGAAGTGCTCTGCAGTGCACTAAAGTCCTCGACTTATGATCTTAATGGAGCCTGCCCATTATGGTCATAAGTCACCCACATAATGTGTGTCACCCACATGACTTACTTGATTTTATTAAAAAAATTTGCAGAGGTCATTAAACAGTGCCACGGTTGTAAAGTGAATGCTATAATTTTAAACCAAACCGTTTTTTGTTTTTGTTTATTACTGTGGGCCATTTTTGCCAAAAACCAAAAGTACATTTGTCTTAAATGTGGTCAGAGGATTTCAGGGCCCTACAAGCACTTGTAAATGCAGGCTGGTTGCCAAGTGCCCAACATACAGTCATGTGACTGTGAGGGGAGTGGTTGTTGGAATTTCGGAACCAGGTGGTAAGTAGCTTTGGGAAGGTCCATCATAACTTCGAATATGCTAAGTGACCAGTTGTAAGTTGAGGACTATCTGTAATAGAGAAGGATCAAAATAGTCAACATAGTGTTGGAAGAAATGTCCATCTGGGTTCAGTTCCAAGTGGGAAGAAAGACACTGGAAACATGGAGACTGCTTGGA
>JANHFT010004866.1:4362-16843 GCA_032467955.1 Pseudoxenodon macrops
GGCTTTTCATTTCTTTGCTATTTGTCTGAAAGAAAAAGCTTGACTATAAATATCCATCACTCTATTCCTTTTCAAGATAAACAATATCATGGTAAATACAGAAAAGAAGAAAGAAATATTAAGCAAAAGAAAGACAATAAGAGAAACAAAAATATAGCTGAAATTAGCTCCACCTTATTCCATCTCCACTTCAAGTAGAAAAGGAAAGTTGAAAGTACCTGGATACAAAGCTCACACATAATGCAAATAAGCAACATAATCCAATTATTCAAGGTAAGGACTTTTTCAAAAAATAGACACATCTAACTCCAACAACAGGAAAGTACTGCTGTCAAAGCCCTTTGTATCTTGGTTACAAGGCAGGGAAATCTGGTTCAAAGGATTAATATTGGATAAACAGACAGTAGTGTTAGAACATAAACAGACAGAAGAGAAACACTTCTAACAAGGGAATGCATTTTCAGCTTAGAAAATTGGATATCCCAGACTCATTTATGATAAATGCACTGTACTGTTGTACAGAAAAAATGGAAGCCTGTGATTCTTCCTTATTTCCTTAAAGACACATTTTGATTACAGTTAGGCATCAAGCAATTTTTACTTATTTTAAGACAGCATGCCATTCTTTAGAAGAAAGTTTTTTGGGGGGCATCGGGCAATGTTTTGTCTTTTCTCCCCGAAATGATTCTAGTTACATTAGGTTAGATCTATTTTTATCATATTGATAATACAGTCATAACCCAGAGCAGAATTTTAAAAAAGATAATTTTTGAGCATGTTTCAGAACTACTATACTATTGAATTCATATATTTTTCACACTTTCATTTAAGCAGCTACTTTTAATCTGTGAAGCTGAAACGCTTGTAGATCTACTACAATCTACCCAATAGCTATTCCAAGAACTCAGGTTTTGTTAATCCTGATCCATAAAAAAGGTGGAAAAACTGAAAAAAATACCCGACAATAAGCTATTTGGCTTCTTTAAACATTTGGAAACTAGAAATATATAACATAAATTAAAAAGGTTCTTCTTAGGCATTACTGGTGATTAGATGACTACTATTGCTACCAGTTAAAAAAACCCAAACCTTTTAATTTTTTTGTTAAACTCAATAAATGCTGTAAGGAGTGATGTTTGTTCAAGAATCCTGGCCCAATCTGGTAACATTAAAAATTTAACATTATATAGACTAGATGATTGAGTCTCATTAGTTTTTTTTTGTTAGGTTTGCATTATTCAAGATAATTGTACAATACAGAAAATTAGAAGCAATTTTATAAATAATATCAATTTATCTAATTTATAAACTTTGAATATATGTGCCCAATATCCAGTAAGAACAACAATTTCTGGGCCAGCAAAAGTATTTTATAGTATAGGGATAGGAACTTCAAGTAAGCTGGCCACATTGGTCATCTTGCATTGAGAGCAAAAATGTTTGAGGTTGCAAGTAGAAATGAATTCCTTTCATCAGCTTAGGAAACAAAGTTTTCATTTTGTAGCCACTGCTATTTCTGTGTTCTCTCCTTCAATTATATTAGATATAATTAAGAAAGCTGAGAAACAATCAACATAATATAACCCTTGTGGAATAGTAGTTTCAGAATATAATAACAAAACAATAAAAGACTCAATACTGTTTTGAATTCCATACAAGTTGTATTTGACTTAACTAAATATTAATATTCATAGGTTAGGATCGTGAACCTATGAACTTCATAAGGATGGTCAGCACCATTACATTATTGAAATTCAAAGAAAAAAATGGCTGATTTCCAGAAAACCTCTTCCATTTCCTCCCTTAAAATCTCTCCTTCCACAGACTGAACGATTGAAGTGCTGTTACCTTGCAAAGCAATTTCAATAAGAGGATTTTTAGCAGTTTTCAGATCTTGTATAGATTTTAAAGGTAAGAGTAACAGCAGTCTGCTTCATGACCAATTCCCATCTTTAAACTTCACAAAGTCTGAAAAATTCTGGACATATCATGGAATGTCTACTGTAACCTCCAACAAGCTGGGAGGTAGTAAGTCGTCACTGGCCTCAGTGGCTGGCCACCTATTCAGTTACTTCCTAAACGACTTCTTACTAAATCCAGAATTACACAAGATTCCTAGATAAATCCATACACAGCAACATTTTAATCAGTCAACTGTGTTTTAATAAGGGAATTTCTTGAATCAGTATAGAGATTATCTACAAAAAAAATGATTGTTTTGGCGGTTTACAAATTCTGTCCCAAAATATAAACCTAAATATTAGAGAATGCCTAAAAAAATAGTACAACTTTAACCTTGATTTAACTTCTCCCTTAAAAGAAAAATGTCCTAACATCATATTCAAATGGATTAAATTCAACCATTGTAAAACTATAAGGAATGGCAGACTGTATTACTGTAATGGTTTTAGAAGTGAATTCTCATTAATACTGAAAAAGATTTTCATAGCTATTAAAAATAAAGTGGCCTTTTTCATTTAAACATTTAAAAGGTTGCACAAAACATTCTGATATCAATAATCAAAAAGGCATTAATTTTATTATATATATTTTTTGTTAACAGTAGGAACTATGGTGCTGAAGGACTTTCCAAGTAAAAAGCAGTTCTCTTTGGGGATATTAGTCAATTAATTTAATAAAGTTCTGTTTTAAGATGATTTTTCTTTTCTGTTGCGAGGTGAGTCTGCTCCATTTGAGGTTAGTGTGCCATTGATTCCATTTTCTAAAAATGAAAAACAAACATAATTAACTCTTTTCTCTGGATTCCAGGTCCATAGATTATGAAGATTTAAAACCCCTTAATAGAAAGCTTTAAAATTAATTCAGGGAAAGAAGCTTCAACCACATCATAAATGAGAATGTTTCTCACAGATGGTTTAACAGTATAATGCCCAGAGATTTCTACTGGCCCATTTTAAAATGGTATTCAGTTTCGCCTCTAACAAAAAATGCCTGCTGAATCATGTTCAGCCACTTGAGAACATTAGGGAAAGGAAGGAAGCAGGTCCTTCTGAGGAGAATATAGATCATCAGTTTTCTTCCACTATGTGGTAACTTTCCCTCAGCAATTGTACCGAAGGCATGCAGGGCTGTCACTCATATTTTCTGACATAGTAATACATTTTTTCTTCTCTGTATTCTATTCTAGATTTCACTTGAAGAACTTAATAGTTTTGCCCAAGTTTGTTCCTCTCTTCCCCTTTTCTTCATTCCCCAGGCCAAATATGTAACAAGATAGGCCAAGCCATCTACTATTGTTCTATGGAGAAATAAGCATAATAGTCTGTTTGTGAGCTGCCTAGGAAATACGGGTAGTCTTTGGGTTATGATGGCAACTGGGATTGGAATTTCCATAATTAAGAGATGCAGGCATAAAGTGTGATATTCAGGTGATCACACTGTTTACTGTTGGCAATCCTGGCAGTCCTGGTTGCCATCATAACCCCAGAACCATGTGGGTTGTTAAGTGAGGACCTGACATGACAACAACATGGGCAGGAATTCCAAGCAAGCAGGCTGGTGTGTGTATGTGTGAGGAAGGGGTGTGTGTTTGGTGGTGCTGCATGTTGGTCCTGTGGAACAAGAGTAAGTGCCATGGAGTGTGTGCTAACCTCCTGCTGGCTTTCCAATTGACTTGTGGGAAGTCAGCAGGTAATTTTGCCAATGGAGACCACGTGCCTGCAAGACACTGCAACTATTGTAATTACAAGCCAGTTTCCCAGTATCCATTCACATGACTAACAGGAATGATGCAACGGCCACAACTTTGCAGGCTGGGTTGTTCAGCGAAGTTGGATCTTTGAACAGTCACTGAATGAGTTTTAGTAACCCAAGAACTGCCTGTACTAGATGCCCAATGATGTGTTGCAGACTTACATTAGAGAACTTGTTATCAGATTAAACCACATCGTTTATAGTTTCCTAATTGTGCAAAGCAACTACTTCCCTTTTGTACTTCTGCCAAAAGTATACAGAAATCATTAAAGCACAAACCTCTCTCTTTTTTCGACAGCTTGCCTTTTGTTGTCATAAACTTCTTTTTCATTGGTTGAGGAGGGGAAGAATGTTCTCTCCACCTTCTTAATTGGAAATTAATGAATTTCCACATCATAAAGGCCTGTGTTAAGCAGATTGACGCCAACACACTGATTCTATAAAGACCAGATATAGAATATTAGAATTCCTGATGATCCAGAGATGGAAAGGATTAGAAAAACTGTTTCTTTTAGGAAGATCTTTCTTGAAGGCCACTAACTAATCTTTAATTTGCTTGACACTAGTGTAAACAATTTGGTATATTGGTGGACTAGCTGTTATTTCTCTTCTTCCTTTTTGTACTTTCTAATTATCAGACAGCACTAAGTAGTCATGAAACTGTAATTGAACTATTAAAACGTAACATTGGGGAAAAACATCAAAGTAAATTTAGTGCCAGGTTTTATATACAGGATTAAGAAATGGGAGGCCCTCAGCTTAATTTCAGATATTTTTTTTTTAAAAAATATAGATACAGAACCTAGAATAGCTGGTGCCTCTGGAAAAGTTGTTAAAGGGAAAACAGAATATGCCAAAAGAATATATTTTCACACTGACTTTTAACTTTGGTGCCATTCATTATTAAATATCGTGTTTCTCCGAAAATAAGACAGGGTCTTATTTTCTTTTGATCCCCGAAATATGGCCGTGGCCTTATTATTGGTGGAGGGGCAGGCAGGAGATGGGGCAGGGCGGGCTGCGAGATGTGCATCTTACCGGAATCTGGCAGCTCTGTTGCGTCTCTTGGCCGGTCTGTGCAGGGAAACACCTTTCCTGCCAATCTCAGCCAGCAAGGGAGAGTGGCAGGTGGGGAGGAGTGGGGCAGTGGGGAAGCGAGACGCATGAAGTGAAACAGAGCTCCCATTCCTGTCTCTTCTCTCCCCCTTGCCAGCCATGGCGGGAACTGGAAGTCAGGCAAGACACGGCAGAGAAGCGAAACACATGTCTTACCTGACTTCCAGCTGCTACCATGCTTGGTGAGGGAGAGAGAAGAGAAGGCAAGGGGAGCCCTGTCCCGCTCCATGTGTCTTGCTTAGCCGCTGTCCACCTGCTACTCCCCCTCGCCGGCCAACATCGACAGGGCAGATTTGGGGAACTAAACGTGCTGCTGCCGCCCGGGAGAAAAACGTGAGAAATGGGTTCTCTCGCAGCGGCTCCTCTCTCTCTTCTCCAAAGTGGCAGCAGTGCGTTTGGCTCACCAAATCTGGCCTGCCGATCTCGGCCGATGAGGGGAAGTGGCAGGTGGGTGGTGGATAAGCAAGACACATGGAGCTGATCTCGGGCTTCCAGCTCCTGCCATACCTGGCGAGGGGGAAGAGAAGAACTTTACCTGCGCAGGGTGCAGTTGTCCACAACTCGTGCGCTTCTCTTCCTCCAGCTGGAGAATGGAGAAGAATCCCTACCTTCCAACGCCCACAAACCTCCCGGCCATTTGCCGACCCTGGGCACGCCCGGGATGAAGCCCAAGTGGTGCAAGGCTCTGCCGATTCCCGCCCTCAGCAGTTTCCCCTGGGCCAGCTGCCCACCTTGCTAGCTCAGCCCTACACTAATTTTAATCGACATCTGGCAGTTGCATGAGAGTCTCCTCCAATCTAGCTGGACATATTGCAAGTTACAAGGGAAGGGCCAGCAGAGGAGGGGAAGGGCAGGGCAAGGATGGGACGGGGAGGCCACTCTGCTCCCATCTGCACCCTGCGCAGATAAAAGGCTGGCCCAGTAGTCATGCCTGCTGCCGGCACTGGAGAGCCACTGTGCATAAAGGCACGCACCAGGATTGTGGGGGTGGGGGTCACCTGCTCGCCAAGCGCACACAGCGGCTTCCCTGTTTGGGTTAGCCACTTTCTCCAGTCCCTTGCAAACCTTCCCCCCCCCACGACCCTCTCTCTTCCCCCCCAAGTTAGCTTGTTAAAATCTGCCGTCTTAAATGGACATTTAATGTGCTGTCAAAGGCCAGAGGACGGAGGATTGGGGAAGACAAGCCCAGGTGCTGGACCTATCACTGAGGGAAATGCGTGGGAAGTACTCCCCAGAGACGCCCTGCCTCAGGCACCGAGAAAGGAGTAGTGGGGAGGTGAGAGGAAGGAGACCCACGGGTACCCCCAACCCCCCTTCTCCAGTTGCCTGCCCTCTGTTTTCATCGTGTGTGTGTATGTGTGTGACAAAGAGAGAAAGAGAAATGATAGAGGCGAGTAACAAGAATTGCAGGCAACACTGTTTGAAAGAGTTTCCTCTCCACCATTTCTCTTTCAAACAGTGTTGCCTACAATTCTTGTTACTCCCCTCCGTCGTTTCTCTTTCTCTCTCTCACACACACACACATACACAAAGACATTTGATTGCTTGAAAGGGAGAGGCTGCACTTTGCTTCTATCGTAAGCACGCACTTCCCACAATCGCATGTCCTTTTCTCAAGCAGCAGCAGCAACGGGAGGGGGGAGGAGGGCAATTCCAACAGACCGCATGGCTTTCTGTCTCGTAGCAGTAGCCTGAGCAACACCCGTGGAGTGTAAGCCGTGATTGCCGCTTGCTCCATAGCCACAAGGTGATCTGCAGAGCAGAGGGGCCCTCAGCTGCAAGGTTGCCTAGCGCGGTGGGGAGATATGGGGCTGTGCTAGCTCAATCAGCTGGCCATCGTTAAGGGGCCCAGCAACCTTTAGGTGACAAGGGAAACGAAGAGCTGCCTCCTGTGCTGGCCACGCCCACCCTTCACTAGGGCTTATTTTTGGGGGAGAGTTGGCCTTATTTTCAGGACATGTCGTATTTTCGGGGAAACACGGTATTTTGGTAACCATGAACGTGCAAGTGGCCCTTGATTTACCACAATGATTTGTCATTAAGTGGTGCAGTGACAGGACTGCCCCCAATTTTATAACTTTTGTTGCCTGGGTCATTGAGTAACCTAACTATGGTCATTAAGTGAGACATTACATGATCCTGACTTGTGACCATCTTCTGGCTTTCCCATTGACGTTGCTTTGAAACCAGCTGGGAAGGTGGCAAATGGTGATCATGATGCTGCAAGTGTTGTTAACAAGCTTCAAAGCATCCAGATTGCAATCAAGTGACTGCAGGAGTGCTGTGATGATTGTTAAGTGTGAAGATCAGTCTTATCACAACTTTGAATAGTCATTAAACAAGGTCACAAGTCAAGGACTATCTGTTTCATATAATTATTATCTTATTTATTCTAATTCAAAACAGATGGCACAATTAGCAAGCATCTGCTAATTTGGAACATTACAATTTAGTCCTTTCCCAAATGACTCAAACAAGCCCAGAAAAATTATGATTTTAAAGCATCATAAAAATGACAAAAATAATTTGCAAAATATAGTAACAGGTATTTTAAATATTCCTTTTCCTTTTCCTAATAATATACCCAATATTCCTAACAAAGATAACAGCTTTATCAAGCAATTAGTTCAAGACAAATCTCTTTGAAAATAATTTTTAACGATTATGTTTTAATATCATATGCTCCAAGAACACATATCTGTGTTATACCTGATTGGTAGCACATTAAAGTTGCCAGTATTAAAATCCAAAGTTTGATTCTCTGCTCGAGCAAGGCCAAATCCAACAGTAAGGACAGACAGAATTAAGGTCAGGAGTCTTCCCAAAACAAAAAGAACAGCCCACAATGTAAACCTAGCAGGAAGAAATAAAAGATACATGATTTATCAGAATTCATCCACCGATTGTGTTACTCACATCTTCAGTTTAAGTATGTATACGCATTATGTACTAAGTTTTCTGGGCGAATAATTCTGTCTGCTAGGAGAAAACATTTTTGAAATGTTATCAGGAAAGATTCTTTTGTATACGATGCTATTGAGCTCTGGCACGGATTTGATACAAAATTGCTATCTCCCACTGATAAATAAAACACAAAAAAACCTTCTGGAAATCCTATCGCGTACTCTTCAGTTGAAGGATATATTCTATGCGAATATTCGTAGGTATGGACAGATTAAGACCACCATTTAAAATGAACAAATTTGAGGTCCTTGCATGTAAATGAAATACCAATTGTGTTTAATTCTATTTTGAACAAAAAGCTCATATAAACACAGCTATTAATATATGACATACAGCATACATTTTCGATTTATCTAAAAAGTAGTTAATATTCACTGTATACACAACATATGTATGCATTTATGCATGTAGCAAGTATTAGCTAAATATGAACAATATTTCTATACAACCTTTATAATGTGAGAGCTAGCATATGTGAAATATGACAGTAGAAGCACATACCCTTTCTGGTGTTTTTCATCACTGAAGTAAAAAAGTCTGGAGATATGGAACAGAAACTCCACAAAGTAATGTAACACAAGAAGAACAAGACCAAGATGGGTCAAACTATAAAAAAAGAAAAAGAATACCCCCAGATCAGATGTTAATTGGCAAAGAAACAAAAGAGCTTTAGAACTGTTTGTCATAAAAGTGAATCTTGAAAACATTTGGTACAATCTAGGATAGAATATCAACCTCAAATTCTCAATGCAACTAAAGGATAGGAACTGGTGTTGTCTTTTCTACTTTTGAGTTGTGTAAAGAACTACATATATCTATTTGCATGGTAGGAAAGACAGTAGATTCCACAAATGAGTAGCTGCTAAGTTCTCTCTTTCTAGAGACCTTTGCTATTGCCATGCTATCTATTAAAATGTGGGATGGAAACCTAAACGTTGGTACATGTTGAAAATTGATATGTACATTTATGGCTTAATTTATCTTCTAAACTATGCTTCAGGAAATATTGCAAGATGATCTTTAAAGCATCATTGGAGGCATCATTTTTTAAAACTTTATTTATTACAAATTATTGGACTGTTAGTGTACAAATTACCGGACTCCCTCCCCCAGCAAAATAACAATGCCACTCACTTTAACAGATAAGCTCCAGTGATATGGAAAAGATATAGTCCAATGTAAACAAGCTGGCGAGGAATGTCTTCCTATGAAAGAGATGCAAACTTATGAATTCTCCAAGAATTCTTATCATATTCAATTAGCTTTCATAATTGTGTTTCTTATCTATATCCCTGTCCAATTGTCAGCCTCAAAGGTTGCAGAATTTGCTGTCTGGGAATTATAGGAATTGTTGTCCATTATCTAACACTTAGAAAAAAATATTAAAATCATCAATTTACTGCAAAATTGTCTCATCAATAAATCCTCTTTCTTGCTTACTTTTTGTTTTTAATGGAAAACACCATGTCTGTTAGTGGTATAAAATATTCCATTACTGCCTAAAAATAATCTGTTTAATTTATGTAGTGGTCTTAAAAACGGACACTATGACAGGGTATATAACATGCTAAACTGTAACAATTTATTTATTTATGTCTCAGTGTACTGTATGAAATAAGCCAAAATGCTTTATTAAAATAAATGATGATGTTGCTCACTCACAAAGGTTCCAAGATAGGTCAATTTATAACTTAAGTTCCGTACTGTAACTGCTCTTACTACAACAGTCCAAAACTGAATACGGGGAATATATCAGAGTGGGGAAGAGACCTAATGTTAAACCAGAATCTTAGAAGAAGAAATTATGAAGGTTCATTTCTTCGTTCTTTAAAACTAATCAAGAAATTGTTTCTCAATTTGAGAAGCTGCTTGAACTGGCTGCAGGAGCAGGCTGGATTGGCTGATACAGGAAGCAAAATCTTCCATATACACAAGTAGGACAAGAGCACAAGAGTCTGAAGTTACATATCTACACCTTATATTCTCTCTGACATTTTTTCAGATTACGAGATTACCACAGAAAAAAATCTGCTTCTTCTTGTAAGGATAACCATATTTATTATTTATGCATTTAATTTGTAAACTTATGGACAAGGTATTACATGCAATCTTACTTTTTTTATCTTCTGAAAATAGAATTCTGGAAAGGCATGAAACCAGTATGCCATCTGTGAGATATAAAAGAACTTCATTTGAAACCTGCAGAATACAACATGTAAAAATCAAAATCAAAATTTACTGATTATTTCATACAAAAGCCTTTATTGAACTAAGTTTTTACAATGGAGTAATATTTGAATTTTTTTGGGGCACCTAAAAACTAATGACATAACAAGGTTACTGTAGATGCATTGCTAATAAAATAACTTATGTTATTTGCCTGAAAATACTAGATATCTTTATACATAATTAAGGAGATGGTTATTTTAATAACTACAAAAGTCAGGTCGGATAAAAGAAATTATTAATTAAACTCTTAATTAAACTAACTCACGGCATTGATGTGTGTGGGTAGTCTCTCCAGAGTGATGTTGGATCTGATACATAGTTTTCCTGAAAATAAGACACAGGAAATATTAATCCAGTGCCCTATGAAGTTCCTTAAGCTCTTTCTAAGCATGGCCGATAGCATGAAAGGCTGACATAGAAATCTGAGTTAAATGACTTAGCAAGCCTCAAACTGAACTGTGATTCCTCGTTTTAAACAAAGTGCTTCTAAATTCAAGAAAGAAGCAAGAGTTTTATGTGAGTTACATATTTCATAAAGCTCAATGTAATGCCGATGCATGTAAGACTCCAACAAAATGTGAACTCCTCATACTATAAAAACTATCTGAGGACCTTCCTTCAAATGTACCTTGGCTGGCAAGTCCTCATTAACAAATAAGTTGACAACCCCAACTAACACCATCACTTAATGATTTCATTTAGCAGCATATTTTATATATATTTTTTTGCATTCCAGGTTTAGCATTTAAAATTTTGGTATCTACTGTCCCAAGAAAGTATTGATCTTCCTTGGATCTTTTTACTTGTATACTGCACCAATAAGAGCAACCATTATTAGCATATTATTTATCTTTGACTTTCCCTTCAAGCAATAAAATGAATGGCACTATCTGTGTACTTATAATTCTTCTGGAAAATTTAACATTGATACTTTGAGCATTCTGTTACCATAGAACAGTACTCATGCCTCAAAAGGACATGAAAAACATTTTGATGTGATTATTATTTTCAAGACAACATAGTTGTGTGACCATAGTTTTACTCCCCATTATATATCTTCCTCTGACTTACTCACCGACACAAGGATGCTTGTTCCCCAGACGCAAGAGAAAAGATAAAAAGCACTGAGTTGTCCAGATTCATTGAATTTACTGTGTTTTGTTTTGGAAAAGTGCATTCGCCTGTTAATTTTCTAAAGGAAAAAAAAATTCATTATTGATAGTTATGATAGTTTAGATAGTAAGTTACTTGTCATATATATCAAAAGTCCATAATGCAAGTCCACAATGCATTCAATCAATCAACTTCTATAATCAACAATCAACTTGTTATTCTAACAAACAATACTTACATCTAACACATATTCTTGAATAACAGCATGTATGATTATTGCCACTAGCATGTAGAAGAAAACAGTAGCCAGATCTTTCATACCATAATGATATAATGTCACTGTTTCTGTAGGCTGGTTTTCTGAGAGGAAAAAAGAACAACATTTAAGAATTCATTTGTTTTAACCAGCCTCATCCAATTTATATCAGGAATCAAAAATGTATCTAATTTTATTTCTATATACCAAGCCAGTACGAAACAGTAGTAGTACAGGAAGAACAACCCAGGCAACAGTTTCAAATATTGACATTGCTAAGATTTTCACTAACTTCCTGTCCAAATTTTACATTTCAAAGTTCATTAGCAAACAAATATATTTAATTTAAGTTGTGATTCCTAAACTGTGATCTGTAGATTACTGCTGGTTCATAGGGATCCCCAAGTTGATTTGCCAATGCCCGTCCTCTGCCTTACATCTGACCTTCTCTTTTCATTGGCATTTAGCTGGCTAGCTGACCACTGATTCCAGTGAGAGGCTGAGTGAAAGCAGAAAGTGGGCTCTGGCTTGGCCAGCTGGCTGATGGTGCACTGAACCAGGTCTCTAACAGTCAATTGGCCAGAGCCTGCTCACCTCTTAGTTCAAGTAAACAAGTAAGCTCTTCATTTCGACATACTTTTTTAAATATGAAAGCTAGTTTAAAAAGTTATTTTAAAATGGAGGACATGACTATATTATAAACAAAGTCATCATGGGATTTCTTTTGACATAAGAAGGAGAAGGGAAGTCCATGTCTTTTCGGAACATTTAGTAGTTTGTGTTATAGAAAGTTCAAGCAATACTCCTTTGGGGGATGCAAAGCAGATGCCAAGCCATAGTTTCATACCATGTAAACAAGCTTTGTAAGATTTATTTCCTCTTCTAGAAAACAGATTCCTTTCTATATTTGCAGAATGCAGAAATATGTCATTTTGTTGGAATTGGCAAAGATTTGCTTGTACATTAAGTGCAAGTCAAAATTAGAAACTATAATCAAATTGTGGCTTTGAGCTTTATTCTATCTATCTATCTATCTATCTATCTATCTATCTATCTATCTATCTATCTATCTATCTATCTATCTATCTA
>JANHFT010004866.1:18654-29991 GCA_032467955.1 Pseudoxenodon macrops
GAGGAGGAGTCGCTTGCCGCAACGCCCCAGGGGGTTTGTAGTTCTCCGGCTGCACACAAAAGGCAACGCGTCTTCTCTCTCCCCCCCCCCGGTCTCCCCCTCCCTCCAGCTTCGGCAATGGGAGACGCCTCGCCTTCCAGCCTCCCCCCACTCCTTCGCCCCAACCCTGCCGGCCCTTCCCGCCCCGAAATCACAGAGGCGGCCAAGTTCCCCCCGCCCAGACACCGAGCTCTCGCTCCGAGTGCCACGTAACCTATCCGAGACCAGGAACTCCCGCGCTGGAAGGAAGCGTGCGGGGCACAGCTCCTTCTGCAAAAACATGCAACTCTCTCTCTCTGTGTTTTTCCCTCTCCCCTGCCAATTTCGGGAAGCTCAGCATCGCGAGTCGCTGCTGCTGCTACTGCAGACTCTTGCTTCGAAACCCTTTCGGTCTATTTGATTTCCCAGGAAAGGGGCGTAAAATACAAACGAGTGAAAACGGGCTTTCGGCGCTGTATCTAAGCCCGGTTGCGCCAGGATACTGCAGCTGCCCGAAGAAGCTCCACTGAGACGAGCGACAGAGCTGCAATGGGTGGGAGACCCTCTTGGACGAGGATCTAACGGTCTGATGAGTCAATAGGGACAAGGACCCCGACCGGCCGTATTCCCTATTCCCGGTGGTGCAGGTGGTTGCACCTTTTTGAGTTGCTAGCTGCTCTTCGCATCACCTCGCTACTGTCATTGCCACGTACAGCCCCTACCTGCCCCCTTCTTTTCAGACAAGAACAGGCAAATAATACAAGGAAAGACAGAGGTGACCAGATATGACCCGGAGGGCAGACAAGCGCAGCTGCCCTTCCATATGGAGTCACAGAATAGGATCGCCGGTTGCTTATTCCCCCCCACCCCCACCCCTTCCTCTATACTAGTTACTAGGTAGTTCCGACAAAGATTTGCGAGCAAGAGACGGTCGCCTTCCTCCTCCTAATCAGCCTAGCAGTTTGTGGTACGGGGCCATCCATATGCTCACAGACTTGGGTACCTTTAACACGTACAGAATTCTATTCTATTCTATTCTACACCGATTCAGGCACTGCAATTTACCCCACTCCGGCAGAGGCAGGAGAAGCGTCAACCGAGGCATTAAAGGCTCACGCCCTGCCACTAGAAACCAGTTCTGGCTTTCCCGGGGTTAACCATTCCCCATTTGGTCCCCTTGGTCCGTGTCGCTCTGAAACATCATCCCCGCTAACCTCCGCCCGGCCCTTCCTATCGGCTGTCCGGGCAGCCCCACTGAGGTCTTGCAGCGCCTTTGCCTTCTCCCGCCTCTCACCTCGAACATGAGCCCCAGCAGGAAGACCATGGCCATGCAGGAGACGATGTCCGCGTGGTTCTGCACGACGAACTCATGGCTGAGCACGGGAGGGTTCTTGTTAGTCTTCTTGCGGATCGCCATGGCCAGACCCTCCTCGGCCCCTGCTCCGTGGCCTCTCCCTCCGTCCCCTCGTGTGTCTGCTGCGGGGCCCGAAAAGAAGAAAGCTCAGGCAGCCGCTCCGCCCAACTTCGCCTCCGCCTTTTCGGGCGACTCTCTAGCTCCAGCGTCGGGCAAAAAACCGCCACTCGTCGTTTCCTGCCCCTCAACTCGAACGGAGGGACCTCGCTCCTTGGGGGGGGGGGTGTAGTCGCAGGGAATGTGCGACAGCACCCCCTTTCGGATAGGCGGACCAAATTCGGAACTCGCAGCTGATTGGCGGTGGCAAAGACGCGAAGAGGCAGCTGTGACAGCTTGAGAGCGTAAACCGTAGAGAAAGTGGGTGGTCCTTTGCCCAGCCCCCTCGCGCGTCACTTCAACGTTTAGGAGGGACGTTAACCAATCACAAAAAGGCTGTGCTGCGGGGAAGCGCGCGCCTCCGGAATGGTTTTGATCGTCTGTTGTCTGCTGAAGCTGCAGTCTCCCCTCCATTGTCGTTCACCAGTTGGGTGCTGTCCAAGCAGGATTTCTACGCCGTTGATTTTTGAGAGTTGTAGTCTGAAACACCTCTAGAGGAATCTGGCTCTAATATTCACCTAACACAATTTGGTCTTCTCTTTTCCTTTTATTGAGCAAGAGGTTTTATAACTACAAATGTCTACACTTCTTTTGTTCACTTTTTCTGACTTGGTATTGTTTGAAAGTGAATCTCACATGAAAATTTCAAATAAAAATCCCAGCCTGTCTTACTTTCGGTTGCAGAGATGACTATCATCGGAAGGAGATATTGTTAAGATCCAGGATAAGAATTAAATCTCATTTGTATAGGAATCCAATTGAAAATACATGAGTAGACTGGACTAGCATCCTTACTGTGCAAAAGTTTAAACTTAGAACTTGTGAAGCAAAACAGTTTGGGCTTATTCAGTTTCCCAGCAGATGCCCAAATTGAAAGGAGCTTTATAGTAGCTTTCATTGCCATCCAAATATGTGGACTTCGATCTGCAGAATTGTCCGCAGTAACTACTAGCTTGGGAGCTGACGTGTACATATTTGGAGAACTCTCTGATTAGGGGAGATGATTACACAGGACAAACATTGATGTTTTCCACTGACCTTTCCCTGTATCCCTTCCTTGCTTGTTCTTTCTTTCAGATTATAAGCAATGATCTATTTTGGAAGTTGCACTCCAACAGCAAGTCAGGATAATCTACCACAGGGATATTCATTTTTTGGCAATGCTTGATACTCAAATTAAAGAAATGTGGGGAATCTGTTCTTTGAAAATGGCCACAATGCCTAATATCTCTTCATTTTCTTTCAGCTAGCAGTCTCCCAAGACAAATAATGCTTTAGTCGCAGGGATGTTGAACTGGTGGCATGCGGCCCGCATGAGTTATGCACAGGCCATGCCCACCGCAAAGGCAAAAAATAACACGATACATTATGTAATGTCACGTGACATGATTGAGTTTGACAACCAGTTTTGAAAAACTCTTTTATAAATATATACAGTATATGTATATAAGAGTTTTTCAAAACTGGTTTTAAAATGGTCTCTTAGGATCAATTTTTCTAAAACATTGACAGCATGTTACCATGGATTACCATTCAATCCACGTCTGCAGTTCTTGGGAATCAAAGCACATTGTAGCAACTTTGGACACCTTGACAGAATGTTATAAACATGTATATTAATTCTAAACTCAAAATAGAATGTATTTTTCACTTAGATCTTTTAGTATTCTATTTCTTTATAGCTATTTTTTTTATTTCACAAGATACTATATATTTTATTTTCTAATTGACATGGATATTGCTGATAGCTTATATAAAGACCACACAGCTTGTTCTGATGCCTTACAGGCTTTTCCTAAATCATTCACCAAATGTTATTGAACTACAATTTTCAGCATTTCTTATTACCAAGGAATGTTGAAAATTATAGGTGAACACTTCAGAGACACATTTTCCCACATTGGTTAAAAAAAATGCCAGTTATGAATGTAAGGCTGCAAGCTCAGGCATTTAAGTTTATTAGACTGTAGGCCAAACAGGCTCAGACAGACAGTTCATTTTTATAAGGGAAAGATGTTTTCTGTGATATGAACATAGGAAGATAATCCATTCCCTTGCTTTGCTAGATATAACAAAAGGTTTGATCCTTTTAAAAATGGGAGCAGGTTACTGTCATGAAGATATAAAAGTGAGGGCTTTAACATTGGTACCATATCCTTTGATTAAATATTGAAGTTTCCAAAAAAATAGGAATACAGGAAAATTAAAACGGGAAAAAAGATGCTTCAGGGGAGGCTGATCTGAAGAAATGTCAAAAATTCTAGTTAGGAATATAAATTTTAATTCTTGTGTATTGTGCTTTTAATGTCATTTTTTCTTCCTTTATACAATTTTAGAATGGGGTGATTTTATCTTTGCCTATATTCATGCTTTTTTATGCTTTTTTTGAAGATGCACAGAATTTTAGGATTACTATAATACATTCAAATTTGGAATTTGCAGACATAGTTCAGATTTAAATATTTCATACTTTCATTCAACTGTATTTAAAATGGGATTGAATATTTTATTGCTAGTATTCATTAATCTACAGAAATTCTATTCTATAGGATTTTAGTCTTTTTCCAGTCAAGTTAAAAAAGTTCCTGAAAAAATATATGATGATAATAATAATAAAAAAGGAAGACAGCTACATATGAACAAAATTACCTAGTTATTATATTTATTATACAAGTAACATAATGGCAATGAAATTACAATGTTTAAATAAACAAGCTTAAACTTTCATATTGCTGAGAATAAGGCAGCATACAAATTTAATTAATAATAACATTCCTTGAACCAAACTTCTTTACAATAGTATTCAAGTATCCAAAGGAAATTTTGAATATTTTGCTTTCAAATAAATAATCAACTTGTTCCACCCTGAATGATTTTTCCAATAGCTCTCTGACAAGTTATTATTTAATCAGATTAATAACAAAATACAGATCCATTTGTGTATGTGATTTATATCCATAAATCATAAAATACATAAAAATATTAGTGCTTTTAGTTTAGAAAATAGAAGTGCACATTTGTCAAACTTGTGTATATGCCATATTTATAAAACACTTTTCCACTTGAAGTTAGGAGAATTTTCATATACTGTAACAAAAAGAAGGATCATATAAGTAACCTAATCAGTAAAACCTCTTTAATTCTTTAATTAAGTGGTAATATCTAAAATATTTATCTTAAAATACCTAAATGCATATTAACTACATTTTAAAAAGATACATTAGAAACCATAAAATCCATAATTAATTTTCATCTTTTCTGATGATGATATACTGAGAAACATTTTGTCAGATAGTTTTAGTCATTCTTTTAATCACCTTTATAATATTTGTAACACAAGTTATTCTTTGCACCAAATAAAAATGTATAAAGAAAAAACCATAACAACCACAACTGGGACTGGCAAATTCCATTGCTAAGTAATACAGTTATTGAGTGAGGCATCATGTGAATGTGATTGCCGGCTCCTCCATTGATTCTTGTTGGTAGCCAGCTATGAAGTGTGCAAATGAAATAAACAAGCAAAAATAAATGATGGTCATGTGACTGTGGGATACTGTGAGGTTTGTAAACTCTCATTGACTGTGGACAGACCATATCCTGATCACATTACTGCGGGGAAGCTGTGATGTTCATAAGTGTGAGGACTTGTAATTTTATCTTCCTTTCAGCAGTATCCAACAATGTACCATATTTTTCAGAGTATAAGACGCACCCCCCCCAAAAGAGGCTGATAATTTGGGTGCGTCTTATACTCCGAATGTAACTTTTTCAGACCTAACGAGGTGAGTGAAGTGATTTTTGAAGGCTTTTTTCATTGCTACACCCTCCAACGACACTTTTTTCCCCAGCCCTAACCCGGGGATAAAAGAATGTGCTGAAACTGACCAGACTAAGGACACTAGCCAGATGAATACCTGGTAGGCAGATTCCCCCCCCCCTATTTTCCTCCCCAAAAACTCAGGTGCGTGTTATACTCAGGTGCATCTTATACTCCGAAAAATACAGTATTTTAAGTATCTGGCTGATCAACCACACAGTGGGATACCACACTAGGTTCTGTCTTAGGCCCAGTATTCTTCAATATCTTCATAAATGATTTAGAAGAGTAACTCATCAAATTTGCAAATGACAACAAGCTGTGGAAATAGCCTTCACGTTAGAAAATAGGCTCAAGATTCAGAAGGATCTTGACAACATTTGAACACTTGGAATATACTTGGAATTTAAGAAGTGACTAGACAGCTGCTTGCCTGAAATGGTCTAGGGCTGTGATGGCGAACCTATGGCATGCATGCCAGAGGTGGCACACAGCGCCCTCTGTGATGGCCCACGAGCCGTCGCCCCAATTCAGCTCTGATGCACATGCACGTGCACCTCCCACCGGCCAGCTGGTCTTTGGGTCTCTGCTGTGCATGTGTGAGGATGGGGCACGTGCGCATGCGTATGTGTGTGTGCATGCACAGTGGAGCATGTGCATGGGCACATGAGCATTGGATTTTGGGGGTTCTGGTGTGCAAGTGCGCATTTGCACGCGGACTTTGGGCATTGGTCAAAGTTTGCCATCACTGATATAGGGTATCCTACTTGAGCTTGTATGTTCTATGTTTTACTGCATCCAGTTTCGACCACCACAAAAAAAAAAGTTGACTTTCTAGAACAGACTTGGCCATTTTACATCCTTCAGTGGTTCTTGTTTGGCCTTTATCATTGTTGGGGTATCAGCATTGGGGTGGGTGGGTGTTGGCAGAGTACAGGGCATCAGCAGAGGGCAGAGTGGCGGCCCTCTGCAACAATCCAAGCATCTCACATAGTCCCTTGGAAAAATTAATTGCCCATCCTTGCTCTAGAAAAAGTGCAGAGACAAGCAACAAAGATGAGTAGGAACAGGAGACTAAATCATATGAAGAACACTTGCAGGAATCTAGAAACTAGTAAGAATGCACAGACAAGGAAACTTAAACTTTTACCATGACAAAGGGCCTGATGTGGCATTATATTTGGAATTATATCTGCCTAATCCTGGGTGTCAAACTCAATATCATTGAGGGCTGCATCAGCATTATGGTTGCCCTCAAAGGATAGTAGCTGGGTTGCCGCAACTAGGTGGGCGTGATCGGTTCAATGCTGCTCACTGGGCATGGCTGACTCAGGATGGCTGGGTTGGGATGGAAGAAGTAGCACCGGCTAATCTGATGGGACAATTCGGTGCCCCACAAGTTCCTAGCCTCCCCAAACTGCTGACTGCCCTGGTGACAGTGAGGGGCCACTCCCGCCACCTTAATCCCACCCCCCGGGCACACGCACAGGAGGTGGAGAGAGCATAGGACCCAGCATTCCCACTTGACTGTCTTGCCCCGCAGGCTGACCACATTCTGAGCATTTCCCTTTCACCCGGGACACCAGCCCCACATGCCTTCTATGCGCACGCCCCTGGGGTGGGTCAGGGCCGAGGCAGTGGGGGCTGGCCCAAACATGTGGGGACTGGCATTCTGGGTGAAAGTGAAGCGCTCAGAATGTGGTCAGCCTGCAGAGCAAGATGGTCATCGGGAATGCTGGGCCCTACACTCTCTCCACTTCCTGTGCGTTTGCCCAGGAGGTGAGGCTGAGGCAGCAGGGACTGGGCCTTTGATGTCTCCAGGCGGGCCACATCTAACCACATCACGGACCAAATCTGGTCTGTGGGCCTTGTATTTGACATGTCTGGTCTAGTCTAACAAAAAAAAAGGAGTGGGGTGACTTTTAATATTTGAGGGACTGTCACAGAGAATAGGGGGTTGACCTCCAAAGCACCTGAGGGTAGAACAAAAGGTAATAAATGAAAGTTTATCAGAGATATCCAACTATTAATTAATTAACAATTAATGAGAAATTTGCTGTCAGAACAATTAATCAATGGAATGGCTTACCTCCAGAAGTTGTAGATACTCCATCACTGGAGGTTTTTAAGAAGAGATTGGACAACAATTTGCCTGAATGATATCGGGTCTTCTGACTGAGCAGAGGTTTGGACTAGGAGACCTCCAAGGTCCCTTCAAACCCTATTATTCTGTACAGGTAGTCCTCAACCTACGACCACAATTGAGCTCAAAATTTCTGTTGCTAAGGAAGACAATTGTAAAATTGCCCAATTTTATAATCTTTCTTGCCACAGTTGTTAAGTGAATAATTGCAGTGTTGAGTTAGCAGCACAGTTGTAAATTGAATCTGGCTTCCCCATTGACTTTGCTTGTCATAAAGTTGCAAAAGGTGATCACATGAACTTGGAGCACTGCAACCATCATAAATATGAATTTTGATCACATGACCATGGGAATGCTGCAATGGTCATAAGTGTGAAAAACAGTCATAAGTCACTTTTTTCAGTGCCATTATAACTTCGAATGTACTGCTATAAGTTGAGGATTACCTGTATTTCTCTACTTTTATATCTTGTGATGCATAAAATTTACTCTAAATTAATTTTTCAAAGCTTGCACACATTCCCTTTCCACACCCCAAAATGCCTATGAACCTCAAGCTTAGCTTGAATTTTGAAATACGCAGATTTATATGCAATTCATAAAGCCCTACCTTTTGCTTTTAGAGAAGACACAGAAAGTTTCTCTCCTTCAGGCTTCATTATAGGGGGCCTATTGTGAACAAGTTTCCACCATCCTGGTTCTCCGAATTCCTGAGCCCCTGAGCGAAAATATAGAGGGCTTCCCACAGAAAGGCAACCAGCAACAGTGCTCCACCATGTAGATGTCTTCTTTCTAAATAATTAGATGGGAATAAGGAATTTAGCATTATGATATTTAGATAACACCTTTAACATTTTTACCAACATCTAAACATAAAGCTCTATAAACTACAGGCATTATTCAATATCCTTGTTTAATGACCACTCATTCAACAACCATTCAAAGTCATGACAGTACTAAACAAGTGGTATTCACAACTGGGCTTCAAAGTTCCAATTGGCCCAGGATCCCTGTAGTCACGTGCCTGCATCTCATTCCTCGCCTTGTGTCCGGAGAAACCCTTGGTGAAAGAAAACGTCTCGCGAGTTCGAGATCAATTGAAAACAAGAGGTTTTCTTTCGCCAAGGGCTCCTCTGGACACAAGGCGAGGAATGAGATTGCTACGAGGGACAGGTAGGACACGGCCCATCCCCACCCCACCCCACCCGCCAGAAACGAGTCTCTGTGAGACTCGTCGCGCCCCCGCTGCTGCTGCCTCGTGGAGCAGGACTGTGCAAGACAACAAGCCTTGCAGAGTCCTGCTCCATGACCTTAGCTGCTTGGCCGGCGCAAAGAACAGGGAGGGGAGGCGGCAGTGATGGGACATCATGTCCCACGCTCGTTGCCTCCTGCACCCCCAAAATAATAAGCCCCCCCGATAATAAGGCCAAGGCCATATGTTGGGCTTCAAAAGAAAATAAGACCCTGTCTTATTTTCGGGGAAACACAGTAGTTGAATATTAGAAACTGAATGGTGAGAATTTTTTTTATTTTTTTAAATTTGGGAGTATTATTGTGTATGAGGCTTGAATGTGAAAATTAGGTGCCATGTAAAACTTGGAATAAGTTCTTATTGCTACTGTAATCCAAATCCACTTCATAAAATTATTTTGAAATTGAAATGCTTTGAGTTGTATGCATGTAATTAAGTAATATATTGATTGCCTTACCCTTGCTCTTGAAGCAGTTATTTTTGTAGTTGTCTGAAATACTGCAAGATGAGTTATATGATTAGTGAATTTAGGGAATTACATAATAGCTTTTTGATATTTTTTGGGCCAAGAAATGGAACAAAATCTGCTATATTTTATTTATTAGACAAATGCTGGATATCTCTTTTACATATTACATTAAATACCATCAAAGATTTGGAGTTTTCTAGACAGTTTAACTAACAGAAATTAATAGGAGTGCAGATAAAATCTAACAAACACATACAAAGCTGTAGAATAAAAATAAAACCAACAGCAGAGTACTAACGAAGTAGAAAAATCTAGAAAAACATTAACATGTTTACAAATTAGCAGCCAAAGAATTTGGGATGCCCTATTTTTATTTGCTTGAAGCATTCTGAGAAAGAGACTTAAGATAATTTAATAATCGCAGACAATTTTTCTGATAATTTGTCCCTAACTCTGGTAGTTTTAACACCAAGTCTTTGAATTGGTTCTGCAAACAGCTGAAAGCTGTTGAATAGCACAAAGCAGTTAGATAACATAATGGCCATCCTTATTAACAATTTCATTCTGTTTTGAATACAGTATTTCTCTCTACATCAGATTTTTATTGGAATATCCATATAAGTGATAAAAGATACCTCGTATGCTTAAGGTTACATTGACCCAAATGACCATACCAGCTCCAAAAGCACTCCGAAATGATAAATAATTTGTTAGGGAGAATCCAATCTCCTGGTTAAAATTTACTTAACCTGGCAGAGTAACTACATGACTTGGATAGTGCATTATTTGTATTTATTTTAAGCATTATTTGCTGAACAAGTGATATTGGGTTGGTTTACACAATGCTAAGTCATAATAACTAAACCACTTTGTGTAACATCAGAAACATATTTCATAAGTGCTTAGTGCACCATATAAACAGTTATTCCATGTTGCCTGAAGTAGTCTAAAGTTTTATTATATGGCTATCAGATCTAGGCTTCAAAAATCTGAATATTATTAGAGCATCTAAAGAAAATGCTTAAGAAAGAGAAACTATTTCTTGCCGATCAGATTATCTGATTTTTGCAGCGCAGATCTGGTAGCCCTTGTTTATTTGTTTTATTTGATTACTGGAGCCAAGTTTAGCCATTGATGAAAGAGAGATTGAGAAAGCTGAGTGTAGTCCAATGTGACAGGCGATGACATTTTGTTCTGACACGCCACCATTCACCAACTCCCAACAACTATTGAAAGCGTACTTCATTCTCACAACATTTTTGGAGGTTGCGGAGGCTGCACAAGAATGTAGTGTGAAGCTACTTCAAGAACAAAGGCCTTGTGCAATTTGGAGATACTTTGGGTGGGCCTGCCAATAGAAAGAGAACACTGCCGGAAGGTAAGAGCTGTGCCACAGATCTGGAGATTGCATGATTGGACTGTATTTTTTTTAAAAAAAAAATACTGGTAGTCCTCGACTTACAACAGTTCATTTAGTGACCATTCAAAAGTTTACGACCGCACTAAAAAAAGTGACATATGACCATTTTTCAGTTACAACTATTGCAGCCTCCTCATGGTCAAGTGATCAAAATTCAGATGCTTGGAAACTGACTCATATTTATGACAATTGCAGTATCTCAGGATCATCTTTTGTGATCTTCTGACAAGCAAAATCAAAGGGGAAGCCCGATTCACTTAACTCTTACTAATTTAACAACTTGAGTGATTCTGCAGTGATTCACTTAACAACTGTGGCAAGAAAGATCATAAAATGGGCCAAAATTAACAACTCTCTCACTTAGCAATAGCCATTTTGGATTCAATTGTGGTCAAGGAATATCTGTACGTAACAGAATTGGATGGTTTTTTTGTTCAATGGGGGTAGGGCCCTCAATTGGAAGCATTTAAGAAGAGATTGAACAGTCATTTGTTCAGACACTCAAAGAGCCACAAGGTTTCTAATCGGAAGCTCCCCGTTCAATTCTGGAGCTAAGCGGAAGTCTGGTTTCCCCCACCATGCGTTTTTTCCTAGCGTGGCGTCCTTTTCCTCTGCCGACTGGAAATCAGGTTCCCCCACCATAGAGTCTCCTCCTAGCACGGCGTCCTTTTTCCTCTACCTGTCCTAACCGAAAGCCCTATCAAT
>JANHFT010004866.1:39100-56591 GCA_032467955.1 Pseudoxenodon macrops
AGAAGCTGAGTTTTCGGCCCTGCGCATGCGTCGCCATCTTGTTTTTGGCCTTTTTGGGGGGGTTGGATTTTTTTTCTACTGCGCATGCGTGCGCCCATGAGGCGTGCACGTGCTCACACGGTGCGCCCACGCGGCACAGGAGGCAGCGAACCGGCGGTGAGGTAAGTTAGAACCCACCCCTGAACTGTCTGCCTTAGAAGAAATTGCAGAGGCCAAGGTGGAATCTGTCCATGCAGACAAGGTAGCTTGGAAACTCTGCCAACAGATACAAGGCATCAAATCCCCGAAGCTTTTATAAATTATCTCAGCAATCTGTGATGAATCTCATGGAAGCAAATGAAGGCGTCCATTTGCAGGTATCAATGGAAGTGACAGTAACTTTGTATTTCACAAATTAGACGCCTGGTTTTATGTTTTTCTTAATTTCTCTTCAAGGAAGGAAGGGATACGAATTCTTTGGGGGAACAATTCATTCTGACACTTAAAGAACATTCGAAAGGAATGGGGGAGGCCTATAATCTAGTCCTTGGGGAACCCCCTGCACCAAACAAAGACTGGATGATGTACTAATTGGCTGCAAGAGATGTCAGTGGGAATTTCAGTCACACCACATAACTATTCTAATTTCTTTGGACTGAAGATAATATTGCCCACTGACAGATACTCAGCCAAAAGAGATAGATTTCTATTTTCAACTTCATTCAAATAAAATAGAATTTATTTTGATGGCATATTCACTTTACTTCATCACTGCAAGAAAGCTGAAGACATCTTGATAGACATCTTTCTATGTCTCCCTCATTTATCAACCCACCTGGTTGCCATACTGAGTCATTGGGTGTAGTGGTTAAGCAGCTAATCGAGACTGGGAAATCTCTCTTGGGTGTGATAAATCATCAGGTCACTTGAAAAAGCCCATCTACAAGAGTTCTTGTTGTGGAAATAAAACCATGGCAAGTGTGCATGGGCCCCTAGCAGGGGTGGGCTTCAAATATTTTAGCAAGTTCTCTGCCTGGTTGCTGGGTGGGCTTGGCCATGGTGGGCGTGGCCTAGTCAGGGGGGATGTTTTTCCCCTCCCCGGGCTCCAGAGGTTTTCCTCGAGCCTCCGGGAGGGCGAAAATGGCCTCCCAGGCTCTGGAGGCCCTTTCCAGCCTTCCCAAACTTCTGGTAGCCCCATTTTTCACCCTCCCTGAGCCTCCACGCATGCTCTGCACTTACCTGCATCCAAAACAGGCTGTGAGGGGACTCCTGGGAGGGGCAGGCGGGGCCAGCCAGGAGTGGGATTTGGGGGTTCTCTGAACTGCACAGAATCTTAGCTAGAGGTTCTCCTGAAGCCCTGCGAACCCCCAGTGGCCCACCCCTGGCTCCTAGAGACTAAATGGCATACAAACCTAAGGAATAATGAAATGGGTCAATGGAATGGATTTCCTCCTATCTTTAATTAAGACCTGGGAAGCCAGGGAATCTACAGGCAGCTTGGAGGATTATTATATTATGAAGGAGAAGGTTTTCCCAACACTCATCTTGCTATGGAAACATTTACACACACACCCCAAAGATCTGTGAAGCTCCCTCTCTCAAGATTTTTAGAAATCTTTAAAGACAAGTATATTTTACCAATCCTTCAACCTTAGCTAAGTTTTATTGGCGTTCATCTTGTGAAAGGATTAATTCATCACTTCTCTTGAGTTTCTTTTCATAATTTTGATTTACATAAATTTTATAATGGCTTTTATCATTTTAATATGGAACTTACCCAGAGACCTTTGAGAGGGGTGAGCTATAAAAACTGTAAAATATTTAAACACATTATAAAACTTCCCCGCTTCCCTCCTCCAGATAATTAAATGCAGTGATATAAGGATGCACTGTGTAGGTAATTTTTTAGTTATGACAATTCACTTAGTGACCGTTTGAAGTTACGCGATAGCCTCCCAAGGTATTTACCACAAATACAACATAGTCCCAAAATTATGAATTTTGCAGCACCACGGCAGTTATTCAACCTTACAAATGACTGCAGAGGCACTGCAACATTCACTCTGACTATTCCCGCTCCCCACAATTGCTTTACCCCTCCCATCCTGACGCGCCAGACTCGCTTACCATGTGAAGTTCTGTCTCCTCTCTGCCATGATTTCTTTGAAAAATCACACTGCCGCAAAGGGTCTCATCGGAAGGTTCTGAGCATTGTGATCTCGTGGGACTTGAGGCCATGAGATCATGGCTTCCAGTCTCCATGCAAAATATTTGTAAGCCGACGGGATGCTTTTAGGTGGCACGATTTCACTGCCTCAAAGCATCCTGTCGGCTAACAAATGTTTTGTATGGAGACTGGAAGCTTCTAGGGCCCATGATCTTGCATGGCAGAGAAGCTGGAGAGGAGACAGCTCGCTAGATCTTCGCAAGGTTAGTGACCCAGCGCAGGAGGAATGGGGAGGAGCAATTGTATGAGGTATCTCAGTGGGTTGGGAGAGGTCTTGGGTGGTCTGTAGCAGGTGGCCTGTTTCATCACTAGCCCCCCGCCCCATGGCCTTCTCCACCCTGAGATACCTCATTATGACAGTGTCCCCAGGATCATGTGATTGCCTTTTGCGACTTTTTGACAAGGAAAGTTAATGGGGAAGCCAGCTTCATTTAACAACCATGTGACTAACTTAACAACCACAGAGATTGACAAGTGTGGCAAGAAAGGTTGTAAAATGGGGTAAAGTTCACGAAATACCTGTCTCACTTAGCAACATAAATGTTGGGCTCAATTATGGTCGTACGTTAAGGACTACCTGTATTGATTTTAAAAGAGAGGAAAATTCCACCTGTTGATATGAAATTCAGGCAGCCACTCTCTGTGGAATGCTGCAGACTCCCAAAGCCATTTCTGTTTGGTTTCTAAGCTACCAGTTCCTGCCTCCAGCCTACTATACTGATATTTTTATATCTAGTGTGTTTTCACCCCACCTCCTCGAATTTCTATTGTTTTCCTTGAGCTCTATTTTAATGCTGGCCAATTAATACAATAACTTGACTACTGCAAACATCACATCCTGTACAACAATAGCAGATGTTGTATTTTGGCTGCTTCTTTCCCATTTATCACGTATGGGCCACCTCTATGGTTCAGTTCATTCTCTCTTTCTGTGGTAAATTTTAGCTGAGGAATGAAACATGATGCTTCAAGAGAGTGTCCCACTTCCACTTCACCCAGAAATTTACCTGATGCCTAAGAAGCTCTTTGCTTCACTTTTGAGTCAAAACAGAATCTCTCTCTCTCTCTCTCTCTCTCTCACACACACACACACACACACACACACACACACACACACACACACACACACACAATTGAGGATTATTTGTCACACTGTCTGCTTCATCCTCTAAAGTTCTTGCTTGAAAACAGATTCTACCTGCTTTGTTGCTGCATAACTCAAATAGCTAATATTATTGACTCAGAATATTACTTTTTTAGAATGTAAATGTGTAATTTTTGCGGAGGGTTCTTTGTATTCAAGAATAAATACAAAGCATCCTATTTAAAGAAAGGTGGGTACGTTCCACTCTTTAAATGAGGAAAAAAACAACCAATTTTATTCTATGTATCAGACCCATACCTTGCTATCATTTTGAAAGGGCCCAAGGTAATTTTGTTTCAGTCACACTTTGGCCCTTCATAGGACTATGGGCAGCCACTCAGCTTTTCATAAATTGTTATATTGTGTTCAAGTTTCTTTTGAATTTTGTGGTGCACTGCTCAGGACCTACATGATGGTTTGCTAGGCCAATTTTTATTTCATTACCATAATACATAAAATAATGGCTTAATGAAATATGAATCCAGCTAAACAGAATTCATACCTGTCTCCAATATTAGGACTCCAATATTTAAGGAGGAAAAAGCAAATGTTGACAAACCTTATTAATGCTAGAATAGCATTTTGTCTCAAGTTAACATGTAGACATTTTAGTGAAACATCACTTCAGGCGGGACCTGAAGAGCTAGAAAATATGTTAATTTGTATTTTAATCTTTGATTTTGAAATTTAATAAAAATATTGGAAGGTAGGGGAAAAAAGAAAAAAGAAACCTGTTGGTAAGCATTCAGAAATTAATTTCCCATACATAAGAATTCATCTAAGTCAATTTCAATAATCAGAGGGATGTTTTAGCCAAGATAACTAAAAAAAAACAGAACTTAACAAATGCTACATGATCATGGTCTCTGTTATGTAAAGAGGCTAATTACTGTTCTTCATTCATTTCAAAAAAACAGGTCAAAGAGAACAGGAGATCTGTTTTCCTTTTTATTTTTATAGCATCACATGCTTGGTTTGTCTATGCTGTCTTCTCCTTTTCGGCTCTTTTATCTGATCTACACGATTTTAGATCTTTCAGATCTTCAGAGCAAATTTACTGAAATGGTTTGCTTGTTTTAAACTTGTTTTTAATTTTGCATTCCTGGTTTCACCCCTACTTATTGCTATTTCAAACAACAAATGTCCATCTCATAATTGGATTGTACTAATATGATAAACTCAAAGTGCCCCAAACCTAAGCTGAAATGCCCCAAAGTTATTTCTGTTGCTATGTCTGAAAAATAAAATCCAAGGGCAATGCTATTGCCAATGTACACAGCCCAGCAACAGGCCTATTGTCAAAGTCTGAAGCTCTGCTGTATTGCTACTCAATTACTACTCTCTCTTATTTGAGCATGGAGAAATCAAGCAGATTTTAAACATTCTTTCTCCCAAGGACTCTTCCTTTCAATTACTTCTGTGAAAGGAGAAGGAGAAAGGCACTTTGTATTTTCTTTACCCATGCCTAGAAACGCAAACTTAATCATGCAAAACCCAGAAGAATTCCAGGAAAATAGTGCACTTATGTGGTCCACTTATGTGGGAAAATTGTAATGACAAATTCCATTTCAAATGCCACCCAGAGATAAACAGAAAATGCAAGTCATACATGCAAAAAAAAATAAAGCAAGAGAAGAATCAGTCCAAGTTAGCTGCACATTATTGGTTTAAACTGAATTGGGAGTTTCAAAGAAAAGGCACCAGTCATCCTAGAACAGGAAGTCTGAAGAAGAGACCAATGTACTTTCCTGATGTTAGAATGATTACCGTACATTAAATTCTCATCTATTTAAGTGGACGTGTTATCAGTGAAAGCCTGTCTCTCTTGCGAAGGTTGTTGCTATGTTTAAACACTTCCCTTTATTAAAATGATGGTCCATCAGGAAATGACACAGTAATTAAATCCATTTTCCCAACAGCCCTGTTCTTGTATGATGAAAGCCATTTTCAGTTCCAACTGGACAGATCATTGAGTAAAGGAACTTTGGTTGAGCTTTTCTGGCACATCACCCAGCCTCTAATGTAGTTAGGGGGTATTTTTTAGCTTAATGAGAACACAAGTCTTTCTCCATCCAGTCATCCCTGGGCTGGCCCAGAACTTTCCCTCTAGGGCACGGGTGTCAAACTCGATTTCATTGATGGCCGCATCAGGGTTGTATTTGACCTTGGAGAGTGGAGGTGGGTGTGGCCATGGTGAGCATGGCCAGCTCAACGTAACTCATCTTGGGGACGCCTGTGGTGGCCCGAGCACTCTGCCAATGAAAACAGGCTCCCAAACTCCGTTTCTGGATGCAATGGCCTCCTTCAATTCTCTGCCAGTGAAAACGGAGCTCGGGAAGGCCGTACCCATGGGCTGGTCCTTCACTGTTTCTAGGGCGGCCCTGCACGCCAGATCTAAGCACCCCACAGGCCGAATCTGGCCCACGGGCCTTGAGTTTGACACCCCTGCTCTAGGGCATTTTTTGTCTTCACTGCCAATCCCTATTCAGCCTTTATCACATATATTCTGACAGATTGTTAAATAAAGTTAACAAGTGGCATAAGAGGTAATGATGGGTTTTCTTCAGTTTTGCTTCTACCTTCTTTCCACACATCACCAACCAATGGGAGAAACTTCCATCACTCAGAGTTCTGCAGCAGGAATGTGGTAAATCTCAGCTGAGGGTTTTATTTATCTTCCTGGACTCATTTTCCTTTTTCATGCCCCTTTGGGTATTTTCAAAATTAAAATAAAGTGAAATAAAGAAACAAAGGAAGACACTGGGAAAGACACAGCCCAGATGGGAGGGAATTAAACTTAACTTGCGGCAGGATGGCTAGAAGGATCAAGGACTGATACAAAGAACTTGAGATCAGGCAGATTAAAATAACAATGTAAGTAAGTCAACCACTGGAAAATGTCCAGCAGTCAGCCCATTAGAGCACGGGTGTGAAACCCGCGGCGTCACATTGCCATCATGTGACGTTTTGCAACGTTTCCCCCATTCACGGAGCTGGGGTGGGCGTGGCCTGCATGTGACGCATCTGGCCTGCAGGCCACCAGTTTGACACCCCAGCATTAGAACATACAAACTTGTAAAAGAGGCAGAATATTTGAACCTAGGTAGCCAAGTAGATAGGTTGGTAGACAGAGTCTGAGGCTTATAGTTGGTATTCTAGAATCTGCATATATGTATATCAGGGGTGGGTTCTGGATATTTTTGCTGCTGGTTCTCTCAGGACTGTGCTGTGTGTGCGCGTGCATGCGCAGAAGCAAAATCCAAGATGGCGGCACCCACAGAAACACCGACGGAACCGGCTCCGTGATGTCATCACTGAGTTACTAAAGGTTTTAAAGAACCGGTTAGAACCAGTAGGAACCTACCTCTGATGTGTGTGTGTATGTATGTATGTATGTATGTATGTATGTATGTATGTATGTATGTATGTATGTATGTATGTATATGCATATATATATATAAAGTATTATTCAAGATCACCTGGTATCCCAAATATGGGAGGGAGCATACTGCTTCCTTTTGCCTTTCGGCCCCACCCTGGGGGCCCTCAGACAGTCGCATTCACGACAAACCAATTATACTATATATCATTATTTGCCAATAAATAAATATATGCACAATCCCAAGCCTCTTTTTCCAAAACGTCTCTTTCAATTTTTTGAGTCAGATGGGATCCTGAATGAAACACATAATTTAATGAAGAAAAGAGTTTTACAGGAAAGATTGATTAGCTCTCACTTTTTGCCCATTTTTCTCTTCATGTCACTTCCTTCTCAGGGCATTAGGCAGTTAGTTGTGAGGGACTAATGTTTGGTTTAGCTTCTAAGTGGAGATTTTGCTGGACACTTGCAAGCCTTGGGGATCTAATTAGTGTTCTAAAAATTGCAGCCAAAGCACAGCTGAGTTCCTTCATGGAACAGAGGGGGCACATTTTAGGAAATTAGGGATCATGAGAAGAATAAAGGCTGTTCCATCACTGAAGTAAAATCCAAACAAATAGAGAGCACAAGGTAAAATTATTGCACCATCAAGAGCAATTTGGAGGATTTAAATACATAATTAGCCTCATAGTTCCAGTGTCACAGATCAGATTAATTTTAGTATCAGGTAATTTCATAATCCAACCACATGTGGGTAGTGACTGTGGAATTGAGCATTGTCAGTTTGTAGGATAGTCACAATGCCTATCTTGAATGGTTCAACTAGAATACCACTGCCATTAAAAGAAATCTAATTTGCAGAAAAAATAAGAAAAAGGCTTAATTCAATTTTCACAATATAAAAAAGATGTAGAGACACAGAAAGAGTTCAGAGAAAAACAACAAAGATGATTGAGAGGATAAGGGAGGATAAAACATATAAACGGTTGCAGGAATTAGGTATGTCTAATTTAATAAAAAGAAGGACTAGGGGTGATATGATAACAGTGTTCCAATGTCTAAGAGCCTGCCACAAAGAAGAAAACCTATTCTCCAAAGCACCTGAAGGCAGGACAAGAAGCAATGGATGGAAACTAATCAAGGAGACAATCAACCTAGAACTAAGGAGAAATTTCTTGACAGTGAAAATAATTAATCAGTGGAATGACTTGCCTCAAGAAGTTGTGGGTGCTTCAACACTGGAGATTTTAAAGAAGAGATTGGACAACCATTTGTCTCAAATGGTGTAGTTCCCTGCTTGAGCAGGGTGTTGGACTAGAAGACCTCCAAGGTCCTTTCCAACTCTGTTGTTCTGTTATTAAGTTATCATAAACAGCTGGACTCAGACAAAATGATTTATGAACATAATAATTCACCTAAAAGAATGATTATCCTTTAAAAAAAATTATGGTACCTTTGGGTTGGTGTTGACTCTTGACAACTGCCTGGACTAGTTCCTGCAGTTTTCAGAAGTTGTTTGCCATTACTTTCTTCCTAGATATGTGTGTGCATGTGTGTGTGTGTGTGTGTGTGACTGGTGAATGGTCATCTGGCTTAGTATCTAAGTGAGAACTTAAACTCAGTTTCCTGGTTTCTAGGCTGATGCCTTAGTCACTTATCCAAATACCAGAAGATTTCTTTATTTATTTAGATTTGTGTACCGCCATTTTTTCTAAAGTATCACATGGCTTGTGGATGAAAGCAGTTTCACTTTATGTTGGCCACACCCAAACCTCTTCTGGGTGTTGCAGACTACAAAGTCCAACTATGCAAAACATTAATAGTTTCTTTCTACTGAGGATATAGTTTTCTACTGAAAATGCATACCTACCTGGCAGGTTTTAAGGTAAAACTTTTTTTTATTACAGTATTATTGATATTAATTAACTCCCTTAGTGGTATCTAAAGAGTTTATGCTGTAACAGTATAGAAAATACTTTATATTATTAAGAGGCCTAATGAATTGACTTCACTGAGTTTAAGTCAAGTGAGAAAAAGTATTAACTGACCAAAACGAAAATTACGTTTATGTTATCCAGAATATTTATTTGCGGTTGTATCATCAGGCCAACAATGTGTATTTGCTTGATCCCTGATGAATTTTTCTTTTTCTTTGTGGAATTTTCACATTGGTTTTCAATAAACGTTAACCCCAGAATTACATAATTCTAGATGGAAGCATAAATATCTACAAAAATTCTTTTCTCTTGGATTCTTTTCTCCAAGTGTTGGTTTCACTTTCAACATTTCTGGAATGACATGCAAGTTTAGATAGAAATAGCATATAATAATTTACTTTCAAAGTGTTAATTCCTTATATTTTACTCAATATTAACTATAATGACTCAATAAGCAACGTAGTGGCAGAGTACTCACTCTTGCAACGAGCTTTTAATTATTTGATTTAGAATACTATAGAGTCAATTTACCTAGCAGATTAATGTCTTAAAAGGCAGAAGTGACAAACTCTTTTGAAAGAATGTTTAAGTCAAGAAGGCAGATATTTATCCAATTCCTTTCTGTGTGAATTTTGTTTGCGTGCCTACAGATCAGTCCTGACTTCTAGACTATATTGGCAAGATTTTCAGAAATAATTTGTTATTGTCTTCTTATCAGGTCTGAGAGAGAGAGAGAGAGAGAGAGTGACAAGACCAAATTTATCAAGCTGGCTTCTTGCTTTCCAGTCTCCCAGTTTTTAGCCTGATGCCTTAACCATTATACCAAACCAAATCTCCTCTGCATGGCAATTGCAGTAAAAACAATTGGTTTTATAGTACGATAATTAAACACATTTATTAGAGCATACATTTTAATGCAATTGTTAGCATTCAAGTTAAATAATGTCAGGCATTAGAACATAGTAATAACCCAACCTTCTAAGAAAAGGGTGAGGCAGGTAGTATGAAGAAGTAGGTAATATTGTAAGTTGCAACGAGACATGAATTATTTCCGTGCATTTCTACATAATGTAGCTTACTTGGAGGAAATGCCCAGCTTGCTGGAATCATAAAGACAGGATAGTCCTTCCTATTGTGTGAAAAATATATTGTCTTCCAGTAGCAGGTGTGTTCTATCATATGTGTTTTATTTTTAACCTGGAATGTTTATTTATTTATTTATTTGCAGAATGTAGAGGCTTTTGTAATAAAATTATATAACCAAGTGCTGAAATGCCCCAGGGAATTATGAGAAGTAGAAAAAAAGATTTCCACCGGGACTTTAAAAAGTTTCTAATGTTTCTTTTTTTCATCTATTCAGTTAGTGTATTTCCTCCTGAGGAACCATCTTCTTGAACTCAGTTAAAACATGCACAGGACTACACATCATTATAAACTTTCATTACACAAGTTTCTTTTTTATAGTTATTGAAATTGATAATTTGTTTTTATAAACCTCTGAATTACTTAGATACTAATTATTTATTCTTTTCAGGGCTCAAAAGGAAGCATTAATCTTACCAGCATATTTTAAACTGCATGCTGTTACTTTCTCAATGACGACTTAGTGGTCAAACACATTTCATACTACACTTGTGGACCTGACTTTTTAGTTTAACCTGCTGTTTTGACCAACATAAACACCCATGTTTCATTTTACTAAGAAAAATATTTTGAATCGTTTTACCTGCAATGAAGTGGTCAGTCGTGAAAAACAACAAAAAATATTTACGAAAGTAGATTTTTTAATTATTTTTTTGGGCCTTCTGGTTCATACATTAGATATTGGAACGGATCTCTGGACAGCAAAGAACTTTTTGTGTGAAGGCCAGTACTTGAAAGGTATCCTAATACTGTCCACAGGACTGTTTTCATCAATAATTATTCAGTTTTTCAGTTGTACCTGGTTTAAAGAAGATGAGACAGAAAAGCTTCCTTGGACATTTTACCTATTACATTCTTTATATGGTGGATTATTTACAAGGTAAGTGCAAAATTTTAATTTAGAGCAGATATACTATACGTATAAGTGATGGTGAACCTTTTTTTGCTCGGGTGCCAAAAAGGCGTGTGTGTGCATGCCCACACCCATAATGAAATGCCTTCCCCCCCGTGCATGTACACACAACCATCACCATCCCCGTGCTGCCCCCCCAGATGCGCGTAGGCCTCACTGAAGCCTCCGGACTTCTGGTAGGCCCGTTGGGACATTTTCCGCCCTCCTCAGGCTTCAGGAAAGCATCCAGAGCCTGTGGATGGCAAAAAACAGGCCAACGGGCCAACTGGAAGTTCGTTTCCGAACTTCTGGTAGGCCCGTTGGGTCTGTTTTTCGCCATCCACAGGCTCCGCTCTTTGGAAGGCCGAAAATCAGCTGCGTGTGCTGGAGCTGACATAGGGCAACGTTTTGCATGCCCTCAAATATGACTCTGCATGCCACCTGTGTACCATAGGTTCGCCATTACGGGTATAAGGGCATTAAATGATTTTTTATAGATATGTTAATGCATAATGATAATGTTAACACATAATGTGACTACTTGTTGAATTATTATTATGAACTATTATTCCTACCTGTACGAAACAGGTTTCTATAAATAATAGTTTCATTGAGTTTATAGTAGATTTGTGTAAAGGAGGCACAATACATTTGCCATTTCAGTTTGACATCTGCCTTGGGGATCAAAATGAAGATGATATGCTTGATTTCCCAAAGTGTGGAGGCAAAGCTAATCTTTTTCAGCTGGTTTCTTTGCTTAAAGGTAACTGTCTTGTATGCATTATGTGCAGAAAACCATCAAAGGGCTAATAAAATAGGTTACAGTGGAAGAAAAAAGTGTTCGTTGCACTAATACACAAGTAGAGGATATTAGATATTACTATAAAGTATCAGAAATCTGTAGGTCAGCAATATCTTGAAGACCATAAAATCACACATTTCTTTCATTTTTTTCATTTTGTTTTAATTATTATCCATCCAGTTCTTACATTATTCTTATTAGAGTTCACCCAAAGGTGCTTTTTCAAGAGGCAAGTGGACTTCCTCAGTTTTCTTTGAAGACATTTCACTTCTCATCTAAAAAGCTTTTTCAGCTCTGACTGGATGGTGGGGAATGGAAGGCGTCTGGAATGGCGTCTGACAATCCAGTCAGAGTTGAAGCAGTTTATTGGATGAGAAGCGAAATGTCTTCAAAGAAAAATGAGAAAGTCCACTTGTCTCCTGAAAAAGCACCTTTGGGACAACCATGACTTGGATGACTGATTTCTCCAAAGATATTAGAGTTCATCTATTCTAGACTTGTCAAACTAGCAGCCCGAGGGCCAGATATGTTACTCACAGGCCACGCCCACCCCAGCTCCGCAAAGGCAAAAAACGTCAGGATCTGGCCTGTGTTTGACACCTGTGACCTATTCTGTAAACTGATAAAAAATTTAAAAATAAGCAATCAAAACCCATATATTAATACAATATTTATAAGCCAATTTATATTTATCCAGCTTTCAAGAAGTAGAATCAAATGTAAGTAATCAACTTCTCCCTAAAAGGTACAATAAATACATTACTTTATGAGATTCATTGTAAGGCAAAGTCCAAAAGTAATTTATCAGCAATTCTGTAAAGTAATCAGTCTGACTACAACACAGCTTGGAAAACAACAGGCTCATATGAATGAATGGTATAACAGCCTGATTTACTCTACTTACTTTTCTGGGTTTCAAAGTGCTTAGATACTGGAACCAGATGGTTAATGTTCTTGATTGTTTTATTTTAAAAAATCCTGCAGGGTTAATCTAAAGGATAAATACATGCCCATATAACATAAGAAAGCAGTGTTATCTTGACAGACGATAGACTTACCTTTCTGCCTGCACAGGAGGCATTCTCAAAGGAACAGGAATCAGTTCCTTGGATGTTATTTCACAGCTGCATTCTTGCTTTTTGGTAATATTTTCTGTTGAAGGAATATTGTTTCTATGGTGGAGGAAAAAGGCACTTTCATCTGGTGCAATATAGCATTTCAGATAAATTATCTTTATCTCTTGTTTATCTGCTATTGCCTCTCCACTTCTACCTCTCCATTCTAGAAATGCTCAGAGTAAGAACTATTTCTGAACATTGTTAATTAAAGCCAATTGTTGAAAAGTCATAAAATATACAGTCAACACTCTGGCAGCTGCAAAGAGATACTATAGCCTATTTTCCCGTATGATGAAAGGCATTTAACTCAATAGTGCAGCTGTTTTCGGACTCAGTAAAACAATGAAAAGCTGGTCATTGCTTGGAATTATATAGTTTTAAACTATGTGAATGGAGGAAAGGCCCCTATGCTGACTTAATATTCTCATTCCTACTTTATGCAGTAGCTGGCTTCTCCATTGTTTCTACCTATGATGCAAAAGCTTTCTTCTTGGAAGGATGCCTAATCAAAATAAATCCTGCTGTCTGTATGATAACTGATAGTACTAGCACACTAGCAGATTCTGATGTAGGGATCAGACCTAAATCTATGGTTTCTCTATTGGCAACCAGACAAGCATCTAGCACATATGAGAAAAGTTGGCATTCCACCTAATAACAGACCATTAAAGTCATTAGCAACCATAATATTCTACAATCAACAGCCTTATGTTTCAGTGTGTATATTTTCAAACTTTTTGGAAGAACACCCAACCTTTTTAGTGTGCATTGCAAATAGAAATGGAACACAGTTTCCATCTAACTAAGAGATGCAATAACCAGAACGTATGTATATACAATATATCACAACTCAGTCACAGTGTTATCAAGCAACAGCAAAGGAATGATCTTATGAAAATAAATTTATCAGCAAAACCAATCTTCTATGATGACAGAAGACCAGATTTATGACTTCTACCATTGCTACCATTGCAGAAATCACTTGAATTTTTAAATTATTTTGACTTGGTTTAGCAACCTCAACTATTCTTTTTTGGTACTTATAACTACAGAGCAAAACAGCATTTTTCAGTCTGATGCCATGCAAACAAGTCGGTGAATTCTGAGTCTCACTGCTCTAAGAATTATAAAAATGAACTGACTAGAATGTAAACAACATTCGCATGGTCAAACATTCTCAGTTTTCAATTATTTTGAAACACATTTACAGTCTTGTGGGTGAATATATGAATATTTTTCATTTCTTCCTGCACTCGTCTGTTTCCCCAAATTTGGTCTGGAGAATTCAAATCCTCTGGAGCACATTTGGAATTAAAGGGCAACAAGGGAAAGGAAAGTATCTTTTGACTGCATTCTTCTAGAAAACAAATACAGTTGTATAAAACTTAAAACTTTCAGGATTTGCATATATTGAACTTATGGAACCTTCCATATGAATTAATAATAGTTGAGTATGCTTAAACCCTGGTGAAAAAGTTATCTTGATGATACAAGCCTTACTGGAAGTCACTGATTGACCTCAGTGAGGTGTATTTCTAAAATTGATATAGATTATGGCAGCATAGCGATGGACAAGTTAAGCTGCTATGAGCCCTACTTTCAATACTAATATATAAAGGCATTATATATATATTTCATCACACGGCTTCCTTGTGCTGTACATAATAGATAAGGACTATTTGACAGAAATAATTTCAGTGTGCCATTACCAATAAATGAAGGCCCTTTTGTATGCAGGAGGAATTATACTATCCTGTTTATATCCCAACGGGGAAAAAGGGACAATATGCTTTTAGCAGCTGGATTGTGAAAACAAAAAATTGAATCTCAAGTGTTGTGATGCAAGATGTGTGAAAGTATATGTGTGTATGGTTGGATGGATGGACTCAATTAGAAGGATTCCTTCAGTAGTAAAAAATGCACTCATAGACCACTGTTTAAAGCAAACAATTAAATACTTCCTGCAGGCTGTCATTTCACAAAGAATAACAAAACAGGAATTGTTTTTCCCCCCATAGCAAGTTCCTAACTTTTGAAAAAAAGGAGATCTTAAAAAACACATCTGCTCTTTTATCTAGCACCTCACTATTGCCATCTGTTGGTGATTATATCAATAAAAGCGATATTTTTAAATTCAGCTTTTAGCATCATCCAATATCATCTTCCTTTTAATAAAATGTTTGGGATGAGGCAGGGAGGAGTGGTGAAATGGAAGATTGATCTACGTCTAATTCTCTATCTATCTAGCCTTTTACTTTTTTTTTTCATTATAGATACTATTTCACATTAAAACATGGATATCAGGCTGCATTTATATCGAACAGTTCCAGCAACATCAACTTATGCTTCGGTTCAATGGCTGATATAAGTATGCTTCAGCTATTTAAAGCCTTCTTGGAAAGCACACCCCAGCTTATCCTTCAGATCCACATTGTGATGGCATCTGACGATTCTGTTTTTTTTCAATGTAAGTCTAATCTGTATTAAAAATGCAAAAATGCAATGTACTTATCCAAAAACAGTCTGCAATATTACAATGAAGATCAAGATTAAGGTTTGCAAAGTGTAATCAATTACTACCTTTGAAAGTAATTAAAGTATTTAACTATTTTAATACTTGTCTAATTAAGTATTAAAATATAATATAAAACCTTGCTCAATTTTAAAAATACTTTATCTGAAGTAAACACTTCCACCAATTTGGGTATCTTTGCTGAAGGGCATTATTGGCCTGGTAGCTGATTCTTAGTTTCTCTCTGCTTTATTTCCAGTACAGAGGCACCTAAAGACTGATTTTCAAAATTAGCTCAGTTTATTTTGCTTTTGCTTTTATATTGGCTATCAACCGCTTTGGGAATATTGTCATCCTGGAAGGTTGCCAATAAATTTTAATAATCATAAATGTCAGTCCTCAAATCAAGGCAACATGAATTATGGCTGAAGATCTATTCCCTTTGGAAACTATCTCATTAGTGCAAATTGATTAGTAGAAATTTTAGACCAAATTGTTCATGTTCCTGTGTCATCCTTCTTTTTTTTTTAAAGTATTTAATATAAAAATTTACAATTTGTTTTGGCCTGAACTAACTATCCCTATTTTTGCTTTCTTTTAAAGATGTTTCCATCGCTTTGTCTTTCTGCAGCATTTCCTGTGCAACAGTGAACTATCAGATAATTTTGCGAAAATCTCTGCCCTATAAAAATGAATTTAGTGGGGTATTTTGCAAACTTATATATCTTTTCTATAAACTCATGACATTAACTTCTTGGATACTTACTATCGTCTTACTCTCAATGTTGAGCATTATAGGTTCTATTGTTCTGCTAATTTTTCTTTGGTTTGGGAACCTAAGCTGGGTGATAAAGCAAAACACTGATTTTTGTAAAGTTAAAGCAACCGAATATGTTTACAGAACGATTGTGGCAATCATTCTCATTTTTACCTTTTTTAATATCAAGGGAGAAAACACAGCAATTGTCCAGAGTGTTTATTATTTTTTTCGAATAATTGTAACTGTAATTATACTGTGCATATGTGAGTACTGGAAATCATTACTTGATGAAAAAATATATTTGTCAACATTGATTATTGCAGCAGTGATCTTTCTAATATTAGGTATTATTTCTCTTATTAAATATTATATTCATTTTCATCCTAATATTTCTTGCACAGAAGATGAAGTTGATGGACTAGAAGTAAAAAGAGAAGAACCCTGCAGATTTAGTAAATTTCTGATACAATAAAGGATGCTAGTTTTGGTCCGTAAAAAATATGTATGATTCTTAGATGGCAAAATATGATTTTGAGAACTTTTAATTCTCTGCTTCCACTAACTGTTGCAACCCCAATCTAGCAGTCCTAGTTGTACATATATAAACTAAGACTGAAGTATATGCATTTTATAACAAAACCTGGAACACTCTTTAAAAGTCTCATTTTCCAGTCATTCAAACCTATTTTGCTCCTTAACATTCAGGTAGGATCAGTGTGTTTTTCATCAATTTATTTTCACCAAATCTTTTCCCTCAGTCTCTGTTGACAATCCTTGTTATGGAGAAAATAAAAGAAGGAAGTATTATGCATTCTACCTTGAGCTATAAAAATATTAATCAATCTAATCAATAAATAAATAAATAATGGGAGGATAGTACATAGTCCTTTTAATATTGGCACTAATAATCTTAAGTCCTTGACTTAACAGCAGTTCATTTAGTGACCACTCAAAGTTTCAAACAGCACTGAAAAAGCGACTTATGATCATTTTTCACGTTTACGACCATTGCAACATCTCCATGGTCACATGATCAAAATTCGGATCTTGTCAACAGAGTCATATTTATGATGGTTGCAATGTGCCTAAGGTCATGTGATCACCTTTTGCGATCTTTTGACAAGCAAAGTCAATGGGAAAGCCAGATTCGTTTAGCAACTATGTTACTAATTTTACAAGTACAGTGATTCACTTAACAACTGTGATAAGAAAGGTAATAAAATGGGGCAAAATTCATTTAACAATTGTCTTAATTAGCAATACGAATTTTGGGCTAATTGCGATCGTAAATCGAGGACTAAGTCAGGGACGAAAATATGGACATAGGGTTCTTGAATGGCCCCAAGACTTTCAGGGACCACAAAATCATTATTTGCCTGCCTATGTTGAAAAATAATACAATTAATAATTAATTAATAATTAATAATACAATCCCATCAACAAACCTGGCAAGTGGTAGTGTTAGCTTATGCATCATTTTTTATTTTTACAGTATATATAGCAGGGGTGAAATGTAAAAAATTTCCTACCGGTTCTGTGGGCGTGGCTTGTGGGTGTGGCTTAGTGTGGTCATGTGACTGGGGGATCAAAAGACAGAA
>JANHFT010004866.1:69881-87293 GCA_032467955.1 Pseudoxenodon macrops
ACATTCTTGTACAGTAACAGGAAACTCTAAGGCAGGACCCAAGAGAGTGTATATATCTCTCTCTCTCTCTCTCTCTCTCTCTCTCTCTCTCTCTCTCTCTCACACACACACACACACACATGTGCTTTCTTTTTGCCCAGGACCTCAAAACCATGTGGTCCTGTCTACCATTAAACCATCTTTCCAAGCAGTCTCCATGTTTCCAGTGTCTTTCTTCCCATTTGGAACTGAACGCAGATGGACATTTATTCCAGCACAGACTTGGTGATTCTCCATGGTTCCTCTGGTCCCCTTTCCCAGTTGACAGGAGGGTGTATATCTGTTTCTGCAAAAATCATTGATCTGCACGCTAATCATTGCTTTCCTTACCCTTGGTTGGTTTAAAGCACTCTTTGCATAATAACCCTCTTGTGCAATTAGAAGTTCATTTAAAAATGACCCACCCTTCCTTCCTTCCTTCCTTCCTTCCTTCCTTCCTTCCTTTTTTCACCTGGGAAGCATCTCTGAACAGAGGAATTGGATACTTAGTGATGTCACCAATGCCATTCAATATTTTGCTCAAAGCTCTTCCTGCTTCAGGACAATAAAAGTTATTCCTCCTGCATTCAATCCTTAACAAAGGATGTCTGTGTAGCAGCAGCAACATGAGCAGGCTTCCAGTTCCCGTTAAGGCAACAGGAAGAGGAAGGATATACACCATAGTTATATTAGTCAAAATAATTAACAACAAATATAACCCTGCAGCATAAATACTGTAGACAGATTTCAGGTTTGTATCATGTATACCTTAAACAATGGAGTCTTCAAATGACTCAGAACAGTGCAGGTCGTCTCAAGAATGAACAAGTGATGAGAACAAAGATTCTGATTAAGAAGAGCTGAAATTAATAAATAAAACTATTACTTTGTGGACAGGGACTGTTTCTGGTATCGAAAGAGCCAACAAGTTGGTCTCCTGCCATTCAAACCTTTTACAGCAGGTGGCGCTACGCCTGCGTGGGTGTCAAATCCCGAAACAAACAGCACTGGGCACAAAAGAAACTGATATCCCAGTGAGGTCACATGCCATTTCAAAGAAACTCGATCATTTTAGCATACTGGGAACCCATTTAACATTATCTCTCTGACTATTATCTCATCTCTATATTTTATCTGACAGTTTTCTAACTCAGCATTTTATATGCACACACTATGCCATCTGAAAGGTCAAATGCTGCTGTGAGTGTCCGTGGCTTTCTTAATAATATACCAAGCTGAACAAACCACACCACTTTTAGCAGTGGGATATGTTGTTTGGTGCTTTTCTACACTGACCTTGACAAGGCAGGTTGCATTTATTATTATTTTTAATGTCCTTGTACTTTCTAGTTCACGCTCACCTACCCGTAACCTAAAACTGAGCACCCTAAATGCAAACACTGCATTCCATTTTAGCAATATCTATTGAGAAAAGGAACTATATTCAGGGAACATTCACAAAAGCTAAATAATGGATGTCTTTTTTTAAACGTTTAAGCACCAAGAAAAGGCAAATGAAGAAGCACCCAATGTATAAAAGGGAACCTATTAGGCCCCACAATTCTTTGAAAAAGGGGTTTTTTCCCCCTTCATACTTCGAAAACACTAAACAGAAACAAAAGAATTAATTATCTGAATCAACCAGTGTTTCATCTAATTATTTTTAATGGTTGCTTCAAAGGAGGTAATCAACGCTGCACTACGCTGGAGGGCTGTGCTTCATCTTTCTTCAACTTAGTGCTCTCCAGATGTGTCGGCTTAAACTCCAATAATTTCCAATCAGCTGGCTGAGAATCATGGAAGATGAAATCCAACACGTCTGGAAGGCACCTAGTTCAGTGAAGTAGGGCTTAAGATGGGGAAACTCAAGCTATGTAACCAAATCATATATTCCACAGTGAAATCATTTATATAATGTAGCTTCTGGGGCATCAGTGATCATATTCTATCAGCAGAAATGCAACATCTTCATTTCATGGCCTCTATTTTCTCTCTGCTGTAAACGGAGAAACAACCCCAAAGCTTTACCATTTATTAATGCTGTGTAGAAATATATAATTCAATTTCTTAAAGAGGACTCTGGGATGGTTACCTTCCTGATGTCTTCTTTTGAGATTTAATTGATGCATGGGAAGCCAGAGAGATCTCTGCAAGGATAAAAGGCAGGATCCCCCCCTCCCTTTTGCTTTCCTCCCTTTGTAATTAAGGTAAGCACAGGAACTATGCACTTCATCTCTTGTATTGACTCCTGGCTACTGCATGGACAAGTGCTTGCAATCTTCTTACCAAGGTTTTTTTGGAAGTAGTTTACCATTGTCTCCTTCTAGGGCTGAGAGAAAGATCTTCCGGTAAGGTTTTTTTTTTTTTTTTTGTCCAAGGTGGGACTTGAACTCACAATCGTCTGTTTTCTAGCTTTATGACTTAACCATAAAGATGACAGCAAGGGATAGCCAACACTCCATGACATCAAACTGTACTTTAATTCAAAAGAGTAAAATATAACAACACAATACATTTTAAAATGAGCTTTAAAAGGCAGCCACTGTGATACACTCTTATTTCCCAGAATTCAGACTTAGGTATATAATATCATTTATTGTTTGTAGGTAATCATTTAATCTTTACTTAACAAAGACCAACCAAGAGAATGCTTTATGTACTTCCTAGGAGTGGAGCATTCATAAAATGGAAAAGGACACTCCTCTTAAACTCCCAGTCTGAGAGTCAATTATTGGGAAATTAGAATTCAGAACAAAAATGCTGATTCAGGTTGGCTAACTATCTTACAGATGTTCCATAGAACAATCTAGATCTAAACTTTTAGGGCTCTAAAAAGCAGCACCTTAATGTCCCAGAAATGAAACTTAGAACAGTTGCTTTTTTAGTGGTCATATATGACCATAGGAAGCAAGGATAGGCAAGTGACAAAATGTGTTTTACATTTCCCAAAAGGGCAGTGTCCCTATGAAGTTGTGGCACAGTTCATAATTGGCCATTGTAACAGTTCCTACAAGTGTTCTTCCTATTATGTTCTATCTCTTTGTAATTTTTTAGACCTTCTTCTAATAACCAAGACGATGTGGTGGCTCAGCGTTAAGATGCCAGGCTCATTGTCTGGAAAGCTGGCATCTCAGGTTCGAGACCTAAGCTCCATGCAGCAGGGTGAGATCCCATTCTTGCCCCAACCCTGCCAATTTACCGGTTCAAAAGCATGTAAATATGAGTATACAAATAGTTACCACTTTGGTGGGAAGGTAACGATGCTCTGTGACATCATGCTGATCACATGACTGCAGAAATGTCTTTGGACAGTGCTGGCTCAATGGCCTCAAAACGAGATGAGCACTCTCCCCTATAGTGGGCAACGACCTGAAGAGTAAAATCCACAGGGATTCCTATTCTAATAACCAGGCCTGGATAAAACCTGGGAATGTGGTAGTGTGTATGGTTGCTTTTTCAATACTATAACATGATGTTGAACTATTCCACAACTGGAGACCTGAAGAGTATAACTTTCCTTTCCTTTCAGAAAGGAACTCGTCCAAACTTGTCTAATATTAAAGAAGAAATCGTTCCCGCTCTGCTGGCCAGATAAACCATAAAAATAGTAATTGCCTTAGGGGAGCTGAAATGAAATGTCAAAGCATTTGGTCTACGCTATGGATGATTTCAATAAAGGAATATATTTGTAACTCAGCATTGGAATGAGGCGTCTTTGATGCTTTCTGAGCTTGGTTGTTTTCTTGTAGACCTTTTATTACCTAAACTAGGTAACTTCATCAGTGCCAGTCTGATGAGGTTACCTAACTGGGGTAATGAAACATCTGCAAGGAAACAAGTAAGCACAGAGAGCATCAAAGACTTCTTATGATGATTTCACCTGCCTCATTGTGTCACCTGTCTCACATTACAGATGCCCATGAGGAATGCATGCCAACCTCATTCATCACTCAGGGAACAAAAAAGCCTAGAGTGGCAATGCCAGCAAGAACACACCAGAAAGGGAAAGTAAGTCCAGATTGAACTGGAATATATATATGGCAGCTTACTGCTCTACCAGGTTATGTAAATGTAAACTCTGGACCAAATAGTCTTATTTTTTTTCTGAAGTACAAATGTATATTACTTGTTACTTCAAAATATTTAAGTCAGCCAGATGTGTTTGCTATCTGTGGAGTGAGATCTAGGATTTGTATTGCCATAGTCCTGCCCAGGTAACGTCACTGAGCTCACCACATAATTTCAGGCTGAAATAACTAATTTCTTCTCCCTTTTTTTGCCAGAATTCAAAGTCTAATGACATCAATAACAAGCATAATGATTCCAAAATGATGCCATGTACATGGTAATGATACAAGTATAGGTTCTGCCACTTGCATGATTATGTCCTAATACTATCACACACACCTCCCTTGCTGTTTTATTTTAAAAGTGACGTCAGCTCTTCAAGATAGGTCATACTAAGAAACCAATCCATATAGATCACTACTGCTTTTATTGTAAAGCTGTAGTATCGTTCTTCTTCACTCTCTTAATCTTTGTGTGAAAAATTGTGTGAGACTACTTTCTTGGCCTGTGGTCAGGCCCCCTTTATCTGGCCATTGCAGCTCTTTCTCCTGTCCTTCAAGCCACCCCGTTTTGCTCCCTGCAGGCAGATGGAAAATGAGTTGTCCGTCTCTTTTATTTCCTTGTATGTACTGGTTTGGGATATAATGATTGCTTGGAAATAAAAACATATATGCATAAATCTTATTTGTAGAGTCTCTTCATTCTGTCCTTTTAAATTTGAAATGCACTTTGTATTAAAATATGCTTTGTGGGTATTTTTATCCTAAGAACCAGGCTTTTGAGTTGATTAAAAAGTGTTAAACGTTACAAAGCATTGAAAACAACTGTCACAATTCAGAAGCAGAAGCATTTGATGGCAGAACACAGTGTCATTCCTTTGAACTGAACATGAATCATAGAACAGCTATTGAGAAGGTCCTCAGTTCCCACAGCACATACCTTGAGTGATGGAAAAAACCAAGAATAGAACTTTTGTGCAGATCAGAAAGCTCAGACTGAATCATATAAGGGAGTACATATTCCAGATAGACGTACCCTAAATCATAAGAGTGTTTTGGTCACCACCAACACTTGTGTACACAAATAGAACAGTAGCCATTGAGGTAGGGTTACCAAATCCGGACTGCAAAATGCAGATTGTTACTAGATGGCAAACATTTTTAGAGTGTTCTGCATCCCTTTTCTGCCTCTAGTGTGAATCCTGAGTTGTGCAATCAAGTTATGGTAGGTCTAACTGAACTATGGAATTACATGTCTTGTATAAGTCTCTTCAGTCAATAGTATGGCTTGTTGATTACCTGAAGTTAATAAATGTTATCCAAAAGCAGACCCATATAGAAGTAACTTTGATAGCATCCTCAGTTCTACTTCAAGATCTACAAAAGCAACTGAACTTCAGCTGGGAATATCTTCCTGGCCATTGATCTAACAATGCATTACACAAGAAGCAAATGTTCCTTGCAACCCATGTTACAGTAGGCCCTACAAAAACCTCTTACTTGTATTAAATGTATATAAAATAAATTATCTCAACCTCCCAATTCTCCTGGAATCCATGTTCTTTTTTGTCATGATTTATTTGCTTGGCTGTATGAAAAAACAACCCCAGCAATATGTGAGACAACTGAAAAGCCATTAAAGAGCCTTTGCCATAAGAAGATCAGCTGGCATAGTAGCAGACCAGGAAGGGGAGAAAGGCAAAAGGCATTTGTGAAGCTGTTTCTTTGTAAGTTCTGTGATTCTATAGCATTGGGGTAAGGAGCCATTTTCCTATTTGTGGAGATTTTTGCCTCTGTCCACTTTCTGATGGAGGGAATACCATGGAAGAATATTGTGCTAACACATATCCTTATGAAGATGGCCAAAGGATCAGCTACCTAAAATACTGTTATAATACTGATAGCCATTTTTTAAGATGATTAACTCCAGCACTACTTTCTGAAGATAGTATTCTAGCACAGCAATTTCAGCAAAATGAATGAACAGATAGAAAACCATGAGACCTCTTGATTTTCAATAAAAGAGTATAGATCAGTGATTTTCAAACCTGGGAGGCCTGTGATGAATCCGTGGGGGCCACCATCTTGGATTTTGCTTCTGGCAATGTGCAGAAGCTATTTTTTGATAGCTGCGCTCGCGCGAAGCACAACCCTAAGCGAACTGGCAGCAAAAAGATCCACAATTCACCCCTGGTAAGACCATGCTTGGCATACTGCATCCACTTTTGGTCACTATGATAGAAAAAAAGAATTTGAGACTCTAGAGTCCAGAGAAGACCAACAAAGATGATTAGGAAACTGGAGGCTAAAACAGATAAATGGGTGCGAGAATTAGGAATGTCTAGTCTAACAAAGAGAAGGACAGATGAAGTGTAAAGTACTAACACTTCATGTGATCTTAATACTGTCCCTCTGTTGATGCAGTCTTCCAAAATTTGAGGGGCTATCTTGAAGTGAAAGGGTCAACCTATTCTCCAAAGTATCTAAGGGAAGATAAGAAGTAATGAATGGAAGCTTAACATAAAGAGATCTAACCTAGAATTAAGGAGAATTTGACTGTCAGTGAGAACAATTAATCAGTGGAATTGCTTGCCTCCAGAAGTTGTGGGTGCTCCATCACTGGAGGTTTTTTGGATGAGATTGGACAGCCATTTATCTGGAATAGTATAGAGTGTCCTGATTGACTAGGAAGTTGAACTATCAGACCTCCAAGGTCCTTCCCAACTTTGTTATTCGTGTTAGGGTAGGGAAGATTGATTTGTATCTGCATCTGAGTTCATTCTGTGTCTCTTCTTTGTTTTCCATTGTCTTGCTATTGCCATGTCTCCACATTAAAATAGACATTAAAAATAAAATAACTGATTGTCATTATAATTCATTATCATTATCATTATTTGCAGAAAAGAATGTGCAAAAGATAAAGTAGTTATTAATGCTACTAGTCTGGTACCAATTCCAGCCCTTCCTCCCTCTCATAATTTCAATTTCCTCTATATAGTTCAGAGTTTCTCAACAGGATGATAAGTGCTTTATGCTGGTAAAATTAGGAGTCCAGTTTTGACAGTGCACACATTTTGTCGGTACACCTGATTAGGTATTAAAAAATTGTGAAATCCTCTAAGTAGTGCCTGATTCCCTGGGCCCCAAGTCACAGACCTGGTACAGGGAATATAAACATAGGTAGAGAATAATTCAGAGAAATGTTGTAAGTATTAGGGGGAAAAAATAACTACTGTATCAGAAGGAAACTGGATTGCTGTGGTGAAGTGATTAGACTAGAAACTGGCAAAATGATCCTTGCAAGCACCAAACTGCATTACCCAAATGAAATCCAGAGCCATATTTTTTTTAAAATCTAAATGTGAAAATATATATATGAACATTTCAAAATACTCTCAAATCATGGGTAGTTTCAGGCAAGAATGTTAAAAAAAGATGTGACTGAAGTGTTCTCACAAGCTCTACATTTCATCTGATCATTGAAATCTTCTGAGATTTAGATATGCATCCCTCTCTTATCTCTCCTGCTGCTGCTGTTGCTGCTGTCTAGAAAAACTCTATAGATTCCTGGTTCAGGCCCTAAAAACCCCGATGCCTGGTTCGGGTCCTAACACTAGGAAGGAAATTAACCATTTGTGTGCATATGAAGAAATGTTAAAAGCAATTGGTTCTTCTCCTGTCCAGAACAAGGAAACCTAATCAGGCATTTTGCATTTATGGGTAAATCAAGTTTTTGATTAAAGTCTCTTCTCATTTATTGTCAAGATCATCATATGTGGAGAATTATGAACCTGCTTACCAAGAGGGCTGAGATGTAAACACGTTTAGTTTGTTCTGGCATGAATGTTTCCTTGTGATAAATTATTTCATGTTCTTAATAGAATAATTATTCAGATAACTAGTGGATCATAAACAGAAGTGTAACGTTCTGAAAACAAATCCTTGTTGTCTTTTTTTCAGAGATCGCAGTGTTCAAATATCTGGGATTGTTTTGTTTGATGTGATGCACTGTAGGACAGTTTGACCAGTAACTTGTTCCAGTGTCAATCATGCCCCATAATTCACTATGGGAAGACTGACAACTTCACCTATAAAATTATGTCTTTACTTCTCCTGGGTTTTCTGGATTAGTCTCCCTGCAAATGTTAACAAAAGCAAAGCATATCAGATCACTGCTTGAGACACCAGCAGTGATGTTTGTGGAACCATGCACTGTCTCAGAGTTAATCTCCAGGATAATTTAGATTAACCTTTACGGTCTCCAAAAACCACATTGCTTCTCTCTCTCTCTCCTCTCTCTCTCTCTCTTGGTTTCTCTCTCTCTCTGTCACTCCGTCCCTCCCTCCCTCCCTCGCTCTCTGTCTGTCTCTCTGTCTCTCCCCCCCCTCCCACTCTTACACCTGGCAAGGTGTTGGACTGTAAGCATTTTGGACCATTGAAGTTTAACCCAAACCTGAGATTAAATCACTCCAACCAAGCTAAAAGCAGACCTGCATCAGAAACATTCCAAAGTGGACTTGCCTCCCTTGGGTCAAAAAGCATATGTTTAAAAATGCCCTCCTCCAAAACTGCCGAATCCACTGTGAATAATTCTAACCAGGAAAATGTAGAACTCCCTGGACATTGTGTCATTTTGTGTTTACTTTTTCACAAGATAGATCACTGTGACAAATAGATGATTTGTATCAAAGGGCCTTCCCCCTTCTCCATTTTGAATGGTTTATAAGTTGAACTGCCCGGTGGGTGCCCTTCACTGGGGGGTGGCAGATGCACCACTGGAGACCCTCAAGAAGGCATGTGCCTGAGGAGAGAGAGAGAGGCCAGGGTTGATCTCTTTCAGTTGCTGAGCTTCTCGCCCATTTGTTCCTGCTTTTCATAACTGTAATTCCTGCTGCTCATGGCTATAATTAGGCCTTTAAATTTATAGCACATGCCTGAAGGCCTCGAGATGCTTGGGGAGAATTTAACTGAATCCATGATTTCTCCAGCAGCACAGCTGCTGCTACTGCAGTGGAAATGATTGTAGACCAAGAGATAAACAAATTATCATGTTAAATGCTAACTGTAGAGAGGGTGGGGGGGAGAAGGAGAGGAGAAAAAAAAAAGATTTGTGTTTATTATATGTCTGAATATTTTGACACTCTTACTAACCGTTTAATATAGTTGAACAAAATGCAACTCGGAATGCCTTGTAGGCACGAAACAAGGGAAAAAAGAAACGAGGAAGGAAATTACTTTCAGGAATACTGATGTGGCCATGGATGACAACCGATGGGGACTTAGACTGGGGAAAGGATCAAACTGAAGGAAATGATTGGTTGGTTGATTAGATGTTTATCCTACCTTTATTATTTTTATAAATAACTGCAGCTAGTCTCTTATGGAATAGTTCATAGTCACCACGAACATCACTATGTACAGTTCTATAAGAAAGGGATTATGACTGCAAAAAATGATCAAGCCTCAGCCTGCATGTACAATATATTTTCTGATTTAAGTGCAGGAAATGCAGAACTTACTACACAGAGAACATGCATGAACTGCAGAATTCAAAGTTTACTTGGTCTACTATTCAGTAAGATTACAACTTGACTACTCCTCTGTCCTCTCTTCCACACACACACACACACACACACACACACACACACACACACACACACACACACACACACTGAGCCAATTATTACATTGTGACACATCAAATTTGTCATAAACCCAAATATAAGAGTCTCAGATAAAGGGACATCTCTGAGGATCTGTGATGGTGGAGTGTCTGTGAAATGACTTCATGCATGCTGTGACATCATTATGTAAGTTATATAAATTATGCAATTTATGTCATTTGTATGATATCATTTTGGCATATATCAGGTACCTTTGGGGACGTGCTTGCTAATTCCTGCAAAGAATTTTTAACATAGAAAAGGATATTAAGTGATATATTATATAGCCAGAAATGGACATGACCTGAACAAAATAGATATATAATTAATGCCACTTCTTGCATCTGTCACATCACAACTTTTTTTTTTTGCTTGTTTCTTCAAATATGAATCATCAACACTGACATTGTATGGTTCCATGTAAGTGGGCATGGGGATGCAGATTTAACTATTTTTATAACTCTGAAATCTAGCTTTTTGGGGGGATCAGTCTTTAATTATTTTGGTTAGGAAATTTCTGGGAGTATGAGAGATTGAGGGAATCAGGAGGGGGTGAAGCAGGAAGAATTCAGTGGCTGTGAGAAGATGTAGCCCAACCTTGAGGTGGGCCAAAGGAAGGGAATGTTTCTAAGAAACCCTGCTTTAATTGTCTTGTTTGCCTGGGAATTCCCTTTTCAATATTTATTTATCAAATGTATATTTTCCACAATCTGACAATTGTTTTAATTTTGATTACTATGGCAGATGACATTCTAATATTCAAATGGTTCTTTCTTCTTGAATTTGTTAGCTATATAGGAAGAAAGAATATAGGGAGATAGAAACCTTTGGTTTTTGAAAAACTGGGACTATTTCCTCAAATGTAACACAGCATCTTGTAGTGTCATCCAGCTGCCAGAGAGGTTATAGAAGGCCCATCTTCATTACTATTGCTTTGGAACAATGGTCAGATAACAGAGGTTGGTTCCTAACGGTTCCGTCGGTTCTACCTAACCGTTAGTAACTTGGAAGAACAGAAGAAAGTCATTTTGGCTTTTTTCTTTACACTGAGACCAGCTAGAAGCAGGACACAAATGCAAGAACTTCTTCACCTTAAACATATTTCAGCAGTTAGTATTGAAAAGTTTAAGTTTGACTTTAATCTATTAATTATTATGAAATAATGCTGCAAAGTGATTTGGGCCTTCTGGGCAGGCACCTTATAGTATAAATCTGAATTGCTACCTTGAAATGGAACTAGCCCATAACAATAGATGCTGTCCACCTTTGGTGTAAAATAACAGGCACTTATTGGTGTACTGATGCATGATCGGATATTCAGTAGACTGGAAAGATTCACTCACGCTGAAATTATTTCAGTACCTGAAGTTGCAAAAGCAGGATTCTCTCTCTCTCTTTCTCTGCTCCTGGCTTTGCAAACTACTTTGTTATGACCTGAGTTTCTTGGAAGACTATCTCTTTCTACTCACCTTGTGTGGCATGCAAAAGCAATAGTGGCAAGTGAATGATCAGGAGTTATTGACATTTGTCAGCTTTCTGTGTTTTGTAGTGGGAAAACAGATATGGCAGCAATCATGTCTAATTTAGCTTCCCATGATGTCAGGGCTTTGTGGATGCCCATTCATATCAAGAAGCACCTAGAAAAGGTTGCAGATGTGTAGGGGGCAGGCAGCTATGACAGTGATGTTGCCAACATTGCACACGGAGCAGCTAATGATTAACCTATCACAAGCAATCACAAGAACTTACTGACAGCTGGCTGAATTGTTTGCACCTGTTTCCTCCCTCCCCCCCCCCAAATCTCCTGCATTACACATATATCTGGAATGGATTACCCCAGTTTATGCTGTACACATTTCCCCTTTCTGTATCCTCAAGTGCCATAACAATATCTTTGTGGAAGATCACAAGACCCCTTTTTAACAGAGAGATTTTGAAGGAAAAAAAATATTATAAAACTTCTGTGTTTTCTTGTAGGAAGGATTCACCAACACATATCAGAACAAATTATTGTGAATCTTTCTGAAACTCTTTTATCATTCCTTCGTCTTTTCTACCGCCCGCACAGATGTATACAAGTATGCCTCTGGGAAAGAGAAAGAGGTTTTCTTGTTGTCTTAGACAGGGAGCCTTTTAGCATGGTCAGTTCGGGCAGTTCACCTAACTCCCATTCAACTGGCATCAACATCACCATCCCGGTTGCCAATCCCCAACTTGTCTCTTTTACCACTGTTCCCCTTTGTAGACAAAAGATGGCTCCCTTATTTCCTGTCCTGTGCCGCATATTCTATTTCATATCATTAGTGGATATGTCTGGCATTCCTGTCCTTCCTTTTTCAATATGTTGTGGAAGCAGAAATGGGTTTGATGCTGTAACTATGACATCTATCATTTCCCCCACATAAGATAAGATAAAATTATCTTAAGGGAATTTACACCAAGGATAGTAATTCTGACTTCAAAAATTGAGATTACTAGATGGCAGCAATTTTTTTTAAAAAAAAATCTTAATTGTCGGGATTTTTGCAGCCCAGATCTAGTTGCCTTACTTTACAGTTGCACAAACACAAAGATTCATTGCCAACTCTCCATCTCGCTTTAGCTGCCAAATCCTCTTATTAACGCCACATCCTCCAACTTCTTCTGCCCAGAACAGTGTGTTTTAGTCTACGGCTGGCTTAAGGTTTGTGTGGTATGAGCCTTGTCTGGACCAAACACTCGTGTGTTGGACAGCTAGCCAAAAATAGCTGCTCTGGCAATATGGCTGAATCAAGATGTTACTGGCGATATTTTTAATATGCAAATGGGAAAACCTTTTATTTTATTGCAGATATTTAGGCAAATTTATACTTAATGAGAATTAAATGTGTAAACATTAGTTTAATCTTTTAATTCATTTTCATACTAGCAAATTATGATCTATGTGCAGTATAATAGTCTTGACTACATAATAGTATACTGTATTTTGTCTCAAACTACATAATCTTATTTCATATTTTCCAAGATCTCTTGTGAAACAAAAAGCAACAGACTATAAATAGCAACAGAGAATAGGACATTTATATTTTAAATAGTTATAGAGAAGGCTATTTTTCAATGAGTATTAAAGCCTCATATTTTTAAACCTAATTTTCCTTTTTCCTTAATATAAGGCATATGAATCCTGACTCAATATAAATCATTGGATGTCTTTTTCTTTTTGAATTGTAAAGTAACACAAAATTTCAGCAAATGTTTTCCATGCTGCCAGTGTGACATCTTACCTTAGTTGCTGGCTTGCTTTTAACTTCCTTCTCCCCACTTTCTAAGCACACAGGAACCCATAGCACACATCAGAATCCAGAAAAGAGGTGACGTTAATTCCTTGTGTAACTTCTAGTAAAATACTAAAAATTAATACAAAGAGCAATTAAATCATTATGATTGCTAAAGTTATAAAAAAGTGGGTATAATGATTTGCCCAAGGAGAATCGAAATTAATACTTATGTATGGTAGAAATACATTTTTATTGGTTGCACTGGAAGTGAAATGATACCATACAAATGTAATGTAACGAATAGAAAAACTTAGTATGTTCTTAGTATAAAAAGCTGCCAGTCTATAATTATACAGTATTATAGTAAGATAATGAATAATAGGTCCTTGGTTTGCATTTGAATTATTAAGTTTGCACCAGTCTTAGACTGTGGATCTAGCTGTAGATTATGGACACATAATTTACACCATCAAACCACATCTGCCTATCACAGAGCCATGGGAAGGACTCGATAAGTGGGTAAAAATAATAAATATAATTAAACATATGATTGACTCTGCAACCAACCATAATAATATAATCTATATAAAGCACAATTGAAGAAAATAAAAGACTAAAATTTACCAGACTCAATGAGAAAAAATGGAAAAGAATAAGATTTTGGCTCAACATTGCAAGAAATATTCTGATAAACATGAAATATGGTGGTCCCTACCCTACGTGAAAGTATCTTTGCGACGGCTGAAGGCTATCTATTGCAAATAGTGCAGTTACATCTTGCATTGTGGAAGCTGCACTGAACAGTGGCTTGAACTGGATTATTTCTAAAAATGTCCTACCACACTTCAACTATTTAATAATTCTACCTGTGAAGCTAGCAATGCAGATTCTGGAACTTCCCTGTCCACTTAAGGAGTAATAGTAAACACATCTCGTTGCACCCAGTTATAGTTGCTGCTGAGCTTGAGAAACACTGGATTAAGCAATATGCATAAATGAGTTCTTTGAAAAATGTATGAAGGATTTAGAGCAGCATTGCTACAAAAGCATTTAACTATAGTACCAAAAAAAGAAAAGAGTCTTCGGAAGTGACAGTAATATCTCTGCTTGCTGCTCCCTTTCTTATTTAATAACAGGTGGCCCTTCCATGAGCAGCTGGCTGATAGGTGACTCCAGCTGGCCATCTTGGCTCTGTTTAGTTCGTCTCACCTGTTCTGCACAGCAAACAAGAGCTCTGACAAAAAATGGATGGAGGGCAGGACTCTCTCAATCTGTCTCTATGGCTGTGTGTGGGGAGGAGAATTTTGGCTCAATGACATACGGTAATTTTGTTTGGGGTGTGTGTGTGTGTGTGTGTGTGTGTGTGGTTGATTTTGATCTGTTCTCAGAATTAGAAAAAAATGAAGCTGGAGATGAAAAGGGGGGGAGAAATAAAGAACAAATCTGAGGAGATTTTTTTTCTTCTGTACCTGGTTTTTCCCCCTTCTCGTGGCTCTGTTACTTTACGCCTGAATAAAACTGTTTCATTATTTCTTCTCTTCTCTTGTTGGATCAGTTTTGTGTTCCTCAAAACTCCCCTTTTTCCCTCGGAGCATGCTGTGACAGGAGCACACTTGCCCCTCGGAGTTGGTTTATTGTTCAGCATTAAGAAATGGCAGAATTGTTCATGAAAGATTAATGACTTCCTGTAAGCATCTTTGTACCTGAGGACAAGCAATTACAAAAATATGTCCAAAAGGCGTGGGAGAAGGGGAAGGAAGGGGAGGAGATGGTACAGGAGGAGAAGCAAGAAAGGATATTGAGTGTACATCAGCCAGGTATTTTGTAGCTGGGCGGGTAAGCCTTTTTTTCCCTGAGAAAAGTACCAAACTTATACTTTGAAAACAGAACTGTCCTTGTAACGATACCTATGACTAACATCGCACAGTTAGTGCTTTTTGCAGTGTGCCTGACCTGCCTTTATAGGTGTTTTACACTACTGTTCAGAAAAGATCAGGAAGGACTAGGACACAATGGAGTGGCTGTCATCAGTGCTTGCACATGCAAAGTAATAAAACCTTTGTAACACGCACAGTTGTATGTGCTACTGCATCTCAATCTTTGAAACACACCAGAGGCAATTTTATTTCATAGGTTGGCCAGTAAATGGAAACTCAAGAAGGGTGTGCAATATGGGTGATACATATATGTTATAAAACATGTCTCAGCCACATTCCTGCTTTAAGGTTTTTAGAAACGTGGGCAACATGGAATCCCTAACTCCTTTTTTGCTGCCCCTTTCATGCTTTCTGAGTACATTGCCAAATGGATGAATGCAGTGGTGAAATCCAATTTTTTTACTATCGGTTCTGTGGACGTGGCTTGGTGGGCGTGGTGTGGCTTGGTGGGCATGGTGTGGCTTGGTGGGTGTGGCAGCGAAAGGATACTCCAAAATCTCCATTCCATCCCCACTCCTGGGGGAAGGATATTGCAAATTCTCCATTCCCACCCCTCTCTGGGGCAAGCCAGAGGTGGTATTTGCCGGTTCTCCAAACTACTCAAAATTTCCACCAACAGTTCTCCGGGCTACACTACTGGTTCTCCGGAACCTGTCAGAACCTGCTGGATTTCACCACTGGATGAATGTTAAAAACTGGAAGAAATTTCTTACTGTATAAAATAGTTGTATGAGTCTTAATTTGGTTTAATACATTTAAGAAATAACATAAAATAATGCACATGTAATATCAGTCTCCCTTTGAATCTTTCCACTATGATTCTTGTCATTAACAAACACTGTGTGGTCCTAACAGCCTATCTACAGTCTCTTCAGGTTTAGGGGTATGTTTTTCAGGAGAATATGGAAGAGTCTGAGTTCACAGCAGGACAATTTGGCCACAAGAAATTAAGCTTGCCTTCTGTTTTTGTGCCCAAGCAAAATGACAGTTCCATAGGTGTGCAAAATGGATGCTTCTTGCAGAACAAAACTTCAGATCTAGACCCATACAAAATTGTACATATCTAGACCATTGCAGAATTTCCAAGAACATTCTATGAGCTGCATTCCAGGAAATCATCCGTGGCTATGGAAGTCCATAGGGAAGACAACAAGGGGAAAATGAACAAACCTGTGTTTCAGTATCACAATATAAACTCTATTCTTTGCAAATTTGCAGGGAATATTACATTTTGTTACTTTGGCTTCATTGTGGGTAGCTGCAGTGATCATGGTATGTTTATTTCTGCTAAGCTAAGTATCTTCCAAATATCTTTGGACTGCATTTTCCATTTTATTTGTTTGTTTGTTTGTTTGTCAAGCATGTATAAGATAACAGATATAAGTTTAAACATGATTATGAATACATGAAATGGATACGAATAAATGGGAACATTAGAACAGGGACGATAGGTACATTTGTGCGCCTAGACACGTTGTGGGTAGCTGCAGTGATCATGGTATGTTTTATATCTGCAAGAGTAAGAAAAGTTCCACTCTGCTTTTCCTTCCGTGGCCCATGGAGAAAGAGCTTCGTCCGCTCTGTGCCACGGCTCTCATCCATATTGCCTACCAACAAAGCTGCTTTTCATATTTTTTTTTTAAAAAAAGCCGAATCATAGATTTCACTGGTGTCATATGCAGTTTCAGACCCTCAGATTAAAAATGATAGTTCACAATATATAGCTTCCTTCCTTTATTTTTAATGGAATCATCCTGAGTTCTTGTAAAGGTTCATTTTCTGCTTGATTTCCTAGCATTTGCCTTGGGTTCCCAGAGAGACTGCAGGTATGAGTCTGAGAAGAAACCCAATATACTGAGTACTTTAAAGTGAACATTCATCATTTAACTTGCCTTCTGTCACTGCCTTCAAGGGAGATGGGGGAAACTAAAAACAATCTCCTGTTTCCCTCTAAAAAGCACCAAAGCTGCACACAGATAAAATGGACTGGAACTCATTTATATTCAAAGAAAGTATACAGCTATTATTCAGCTGAGAATTCTTAAAAAAAACAAAACTCTCCTAATGTGAAACTATAACATAAAGGAAATCAAATTTAACTTAAGAAAATGCCACACAAATATTTTCATCGCTAGTCATACAAAGTAAAATAACAGATTTTGCAGCCTTACAGCATCGTGTGGAATATGTTTATGTAGAGAGAAATTCCACTCATGTTTCATGGAGCTTCTTTTGAGTTTAACTACCGTAATCCTCTCATTCAAAATCTGGATTTTAATTGGGTTTTAGGCTGTTTTTTTGTTTTGCTTTTATTGCTGGATATTAACTTTTAATCTTGTACTGTTGGATAGAGAGATAAATTGCCTAAGTATTTTATTATTATTATTATTATTATTATTATTATTATTATTTATTAAATTTTTATACCGCCCTTCTCTCGAAAGACTCAGGGCGGTGTACAGCCAGCAAT
>JANHFT010004867.1:42194-58048 GCA_032467955.1 Pseudoxenodon macrops
GATCCCCCAGTCACATGACCACACTAAGCCACGCCCACAGAACCGGTAGGAAAAATTTTACATTTCACCCCTGGATTGAACCCTCAGCTGATGGTGATGCTCAGCTGATGGCAGGATCAGGGGGTTCTTCAGAGCTTCCCCAGTCACTCAGAAAAGCGAGGTCAACCTGTGTGTAAGTGAGGTGTGGAGGGTCAACCTGTCCCTTGTCACTTCTCCATTTATGGTAATCATGCTAGGAGAGCACTGAGGAGATGGTTAACAAAGGAAGCCTTTCCTGAGCTGAAACACCAGATCTGAAGCAAGCTAAGGAAGTCAAAGGCAAGACAGCGGGCATCCACAGTAGTGAATGTTGCTTTCCCCCATGATTAGATGTCTAGTTTTCCCAGCTCCTAAAAACAATAATAAACCCCCTTGTTAATAACATACCCAGAGATGGTAATTTCTCACAAGCCCTGGGCTGCAAGGGACCCTATTCTTCCTCTTCCCGTCACATGAGGTGAGTGTCTCTGCTACTCACTTCAAAGCAAACAATGCTTGTGAAATGTGCAGGGTTGGAGGCAAGAAGGAATACAATTATAAGCGCCTCCCGTGGAGAACATTATGCCTTAGGCTCTCTAAGTGCCTTTTAACTCCTCAACGTAATCACCGGTCTGAGATTGCCAGAAATAAGCTGGCATCCTATGCCAACCGCACAGTAGGATCACGCTGGTATAGAAACATGGGCTTATAATCAGAGTTTTTCAAAGCCTGCCATTTAGAGGGCCTCTGGGACTCCTGGAATATTCATCTCGAATCAACTGGCAGAGAAATCAAAAGTTGGAATAAAGAGGAGTTTGTACAAACCATAAACACACATACACACACACAAAACAGAGATAGGGGAGGAAGGGAGGGAGAGGGAGGGAGATGAAATCACACATACACACACCAGGGGTGGGTTGTGGATCATTTTGCTGCCGGTTTGCTCAGGGTTGTGCCTTGCTCATGCGCACGCAGCAATCAATAAATAGCTTCTACTCATGTGCAAAAATCCAAAATGGTGGTGCCCATGGAGACACCAAAGGTTCTGTGACGTCATCACCAAGTTGCTAACAGTTCTAAAGAACTGGTTAGAACCGGTTGGAACCCACCCCTCAAACACACACACACACACACACATTACATTTAGCTATGTTAACTATGTTAACTATGCAAAGACAACAACTACTGACTGTTTTGGGATGTTTGGGAATTAGAATGAAATTGACTAGAATCTTGCCAGTTTCCCAGGCTAGTCCAAGTAAACAAAGACCATTAAATTAGTCTACTGGTTAGTTTCTAACTAAAACAGCCCAACATTTCAAGTAGATGAAGAGCATCCTGGTTAAGATGAAGTCAGAGGGGGCTCTCAGTTGAATCCACAAATAAACATAATATAGGAGACATGATTAGGTCTGTTTGTGCCCCAGTAATCCTATCAATGATCGCAAGTGAGAGTATCCCGTGTTTTCCCAAGATGGCATTTTTTTCTACAGGAGATGCAAAAGGAGATTAGAGTATGATGTTACCTTCAATATTTGTATGCTGTTGAGTTATTAAAATCCTAGGTAGTTAACACACATGGTGCCTTTGACTACTATTTCCTAAATCCTCCAAATCAACAAATTAAAACTAATAAAACTAGATTATAGCAGCCAGGCAAAGCACAAGGTAGCCGGTCTGGAAAAAAAGATTCCAGAAAAGCCTAATCTTAAAGCATCCCTAAAGATGATAAATGTGGGGGATATTGGGATTTGGAGGGGAGGGGGTATTTCCAGAGGAATGGATCATGAAGTTCTGCCCCAAAACCTACTTTAGTTTAATCTCAGCTTCCGGAGCTGAAGAAGCTTCTTGGATGAGAAGCGAAACATCTTCAAAGAAAAACCAGAAAGTCCAGTTGCCTCTTGAAAAAGGACATTTGGGAAAATCTATTTGTCTATATACCATATATTCCTTTAATGCTGGACTAATATCCAGAGAGTCAGTATGGTCCAGTGGTAAGAAATGCCTAGAAAGAGACAGAGTCTAAGCTCTAGTCCCGTTAGGCACAAAAGCAGTTTAGTGACCTTGGGCCAGTCACTTTTTCTGAACCCTAGCAAGTAGGCAACAGCAAACCACTTTTGAAATCTTGCCAAGAGAATTGCAGGGCTTGTCTAGCAGTTGCCAGAAGTCAACAGTGACTTGAAGGCACCTCCCCCGCTCAAATAAATTGTGGCGGCAGCAGCCATATCAAATCTCCAATGTACATTTATCAAGGAAGTGTACCGGTAGTTTTTATCCATAAGCATAGTGATGTACCTTCCTGCCTGGCTGATGGAAGCAAAAATAATGCCAGACTATAAAAGTGGTTTGTTCCCTTTTTCGTGTGTGTTTATTTCTCAGTCTAACTTTCATCCCTGATGTTCCCTGGTAGTTGCCCATCTGGTCTGGTCTTGCTTAGCTTCCAAGCTGAGTCAAGGTCAGACAGGTGGTATGACCTGCTGAACAAAATGGCATGATTTCTCTCTAGATTGGCCTCTAATTATTAGCTATAACTGACAGGTTTTGTTTTTCCCTTTACCAATTCTGACTGTATTACTGAATGTGCCTTTTTATTAATGTCTTTCAGGCTCCAAGTCATGTGTATGGTGGACATAGCAGTCATGTAACCAATGTAGATTTTCTGTATGAAGATACTCATCTCATCTCCACAGGTGGAAAAGATACTAGTATTATGCAATGGCGAGTTATTTAGGAGAATGCTTGTATGAAGCTATATGTGCAAACAAGAACTGGCCTTGCATCAAAGTTCTGTACAAAATGTATATTGAAAATTTAACAGTATGGTTACTGTCTAGCCTAGTCACTGTGATTTTGAAATTTTGAAATTCTTACAAACCTCAGGAAAGTTAAGTCCTTGGCTACTTACCATAATTATTTTGGTTATTCATTAAGCATCACTTCAAAAAACAATTATCATCTCTTTATTGTATATTATATGAAGAAATTCAAGTTTAAAATGAAGTCATGGCTTGAATATTTATGCAATATAAATGAAAAAAAATCTATGAAATAGTCACCAAAAAGCTTATTCTAATATTACACACGACTGCTTCGCTGTTTTATTGTTTATCAGCTTTGTACTGTCTAACTACTTTGTCAGAATATCAATGATTGCATAAATGATGGTACATCTATTTCTAATAAACAATGAAGAAAGCAGACAGAAATTTTAGACCAAGGTGAGATAAGTAAACAACCATTAAACACTGCTGTTCTGTGTTGTTCATTTCAGTGGAACCTTCATAGGTTTGCCTGTGAAATGAAATAAAAGGTTCAAACAACATTTTTGGCCCATTTGCTACTAGAGTTATAAATCCTTTAAAAGAGTAAATGTGAAGATTAGAATGTTCATTGATTTGCAACTAAAGAATTGATTTCAGTAAGATTAACACTGTTTTTGTGCTTTGATTTCATTGTCTCTGAAATTATACAAAATTATACATAATATTACATTATACTACTGTATCTATGCTACAGAAATCCAGATGAACACAGATGGCAGCAAGGAGATGAAATATTTTTTTCTGCCATATAGCTGAATGGAAAGGAAAAAAAGTTATTATGCATATTTTACAGCACAGATGTGGTTACGCTAAATATGGACTACCACAGTTTTAACTTGAATACAGGAATAGGAATTACAGCTCCGACTTAAATTGAAAGATTAAAAATTAATGAACATTTCTTACAAATAATGACCTGTCTGATCCCTTCTCAGATGTTTGGTTGATAGAGGAAATCATTCTGTATGTTGATCAGCATGAATGTTTATACATGTATAAAAATGTTAGAAGTTCATAAGAAATAGTGAGTCATTCAAAGCTTTACTTGTCTTTTGCTTATGGATATTGTATATTTGTATTTTAAGACTCAGTAGATCATGTATAAAGAGATCTTTTTAAGCTTATTATAAACCAGCAGAAGAAATGGGAAAATAAACATGTGAACCATTAAGAAAAAAATTCTGGTCCCTGGGGCAAATATGTTTGCTATATTTTTAGAGGTGTCAGTGAAGCAGTGTTCAAGAGGTCTGTGTCTCATTGCAGAGGATGCCTGATGTCAAATCATATAATGTAACCACTTGACAAAATAAAGTTTGGGAATGCCCCACATAATAATGAACAATTTAAAATAACTGTCTTAAAACATTTTGTTCATATTTCTCTCTCTGAAATAGTTTTTAATAAACATTTTTCAATGGATATTAAAATTATAACAATGCATTTACCCAGATTAGTAGAATGCGAACCTACTGAGTAATTTCTGTTCTACACCCCCCCCCCCAAAGCTCCCTTATCTGGCTCCATCAAATTGATTCAGGATTGTAGGAGCATCTTACTCTTTGTATGTGTACATTATAAATGACTATAGCGTATTTGTTTTGTTCTAATCTAATACTATAAAAACAAAAGTCTTGTCAGGATGTTTTTCACTTAGAATTGCTAAAGATCAAGCTCATGTTTTGTTAAATTCTACCATCTGTGTAACAGTAGTTCTGCTGAATCAATCCATAGAATCAACATGGTCCACCATACTGCTTGTCACAGTGGCCCCTCATTTACCTCTTAGTGCTCTCAAGCCTTCCAACTCAGTTCCTTTGCAACTGGTATTCCTTTGTAATTAGTAGAAGAGACTGCTAATATTTAATAGATTTCTCCTCCATGGATGTATCAAAACCATCCAAGTGAGTGGCCATTACCATGCCATGTGATGAATGTGACTCCTTAATTATAAGTTTTGTGAAGAAATACTTTGTTCTTGTTTGTCTTCTAAAAAGCTTTATTGGCTGGTCTTTTTGGGGAGGAGAAAACAAGCTGTGTACTTTCACCCTGCCATGGGAAATAATTGTATATATCACAGTTACTTTTTTTGCCCTTTTTAAAACTATTCTTTTGAAATGTAGTGAGCAGATGTAGTTGTATCATAGATTGGTACGAGAGTACTACAATATGGCAGTTCCTTCTTCTATCTCTTATCCTCAAGACCATGATCTCAATAGTTGAGACCTTACCAGTATTTATATAAAGGGCACAATATGCCTCAATGTGTATCACTTTGTTTCCAGAGATCTTCTGGAGCCCTTCAGAGTTGCTTTTGATTTTCCAATCAAACCAATCCAGAAAATGGAATCAAGTAAGGAGGATGGAAAAATTGCTACAAGAGCTTTTTTCCGGACCAGATGTTGATTTTAGGCATTCTGCAAAAATATCAGGGAGAGTTTGGTCCATTTGTTAAGTATTGTATTTTTAAAATATGTAGTGCCTTTAAAACAGCTCAATTTATAGTGAACTAAAAGCTCCAAAACAGCTTTGGCATGAGAATGACTTGGGGCAAACTCATTAAGTTGAGAGATAGAAATTCACATATCACGCTAAACTACATTATGTTTGATTTTCGTACAAGAATGGCATATTTCACAAATGTTTCTGACACCCCTTCCTCCAGGCATTCCTGTACACCTCTGAATTTGGCATTTCATATGGTTATTTTTCTGAATTGTGTAAAATATTTTTGAAGTCTTCTGAGCTACAGACTGTCATCTTTTGCGATTTCTGGAATTATGTTATAGACGGTGTAGCCATGATCTTGTGGCACTTTAAAGGCTTTTGCCAGATGTCACCTGGAAGACACTTGATTCCATCCTACAGCATTTCTTCTTTGATTCTATGTAGCAGCTCCTTAGACAAGACTCTTCCATTCAGCAAATGGAAACTATTTCTCCACTAACACCAACTACTACCATATCTTTAAAAAAGTCATTTACCCTGACACATACAAGAATAAACCCATGAAACTGAAAGAATACTTTGTCCTCCTTTTCTGCCAAAAGCATCAGTGGATTGTATACATTTATATGTACAGAAACTTACCAATTCAGGACATTTTAACTCAACCGGACAACACCCATTGAAAATGCAAATTGCTGCATTTTAAATGCTTAAAAGTTTGTAATTACATCTCAGCAAGTAGGGTCCACTACTGCTATTACAAGTTTGGGCTCTATTTTGTTCATTGCTGGGGTCAAAGAAATAACCTTTACCGACTGTAACTACAGGTTTTGAAGGGACTTCAGCTCCAATGGATACCCAGCCATGGTGTTTGGTTTTGAGGTAAATCATATACCAACTCGTAAGGCACAAGACCCAAGAGGTCTGTTAAGGGGCGTGCATAAGCGCACCAACGTTGCCTACCGTCCCTGTCCTACTGTTCCCATTTATTCGTATCCTATTCATAATCATGTCTATACCTATATCTGTTATACCTGTTTGACAAATAAAAAATAAAGACGGACAGACTAGAAAGCTACACAGTATACACACAGCATCACGTTTTGTATCGGTTTTAAGGAATAAAGCGACTGCAAGAGCCCACGAAAGTTTGCGCGCACCCAAAACACATAAACCCTAAGATTCGGCATTAACTGTACCGAAAACACCAAGGGCGGAGCCGCGACTCCTTTTTAAAAGACCAATCGGCGCAGTCCTACAAAGCGAGGCGGAAGGGCGCCCGCACCTTGCTCGTACCGACAGGCGCGTGCGCGCTTGCCGGCGTTTTGTGTGTGTTGCAGAAACGTTCCGCGTGCGTTCTCCCCTTTGCGCGTGCCTGGATGGGCTTGCCTGGTCCGCGGTGCTCGTGAGAGCTGCAGCGGCGGCAGACAGGCTGGCGGAAGTGTCTCTCGGCAGCAGTGGGCAGCAGAGCCCCGCGGGCTTTGTGCGCCTCCTCCTCCTCCTCCCTCTCCTCCTCCCTCGCCAGCGATTTGTCCCACGCCCACTCTTGCCTCGCCACATCCCGGGAAAACGGCGGGGGGAGATGGCCGGGGCCCTGGACCAGCTGCCAGGCGCCGAGCAGTGGCTCCCCAGCTAGCGCCCTTGGCCAGGGTCGGGGGGGAGGTAAGAAGATGCCACTGCCTGCGAGCCGGAGGAGCCGAGCGAGGCGGCAGAATTGAAGAGCAGATGCAAGAGCGAAGTCGCCAGCGCTCGGCGGGCTTTTCTTCCTCCTCTCGGGCGCTCCTCCATTGAGCATCTGACAGCCAGAGCAGCAGCTGCTGCCGCGTTTTGTTTGTTTTTTTTTTTGCTGCAGGAGCGTCGCCGAATCCCGGGCCGGGGCGGGGAAACTTCCCGCTGTGCGGTGGGGGGAAAGGCGGCTGGCTAGAAACGGCTGCGCAAAGCTCAGCTGCGGGGAAAATGAGGTGAGTCGGCCGAGCCTGAGACGCGGGTGCTGGAGCTCTCTTTCTTCTCCTCCTTCTCCTCCTCGGGGAAAGGAGGGCTGGCGCTTCCACCTGGCAGCGGGCAGGTGCAAGTAACGCTGGTTCTGCCCTTCAGAGGAGTATGCGCGGAGTGGTGTAAGAGCGGGATTCTTGGGTCTGCCTCTAGCAAGGACACGTGTGCATTGCAGTCTCGAATCCTCTTCGCCTCTGGCCTAGAATTTCCAGAGAGCTTCAGTCTAGGCGGAATTGAGCCTTCTGTATCCGCTTCCATGGAGAACATGAATAGAACTGCCAACTCTCTCTCTTTTTTAATTAGCCACTGCTCCTGTGCTCTTTAATAGCCGCGGGATCCGCAGCTGTGAGAGACACACACACACAAAAAAGAATCCTTTGTGGCATCCCCGTGGCCAGCAGGGTACGGTGGGGCTGACACCTGCATCTTGTGAGTTGTCTTACCTAGTTCATTAAAGTCTCAGTAGGGTAAATCTGAAGGCCCTACGAAGTGATGTCTTTTGCGGGTGTGACAGGTCTCTAGAATTTGTCAAGCATTTGTGGATGGCTGGGCTTCTTTCTCTGTGGTATGGCGCAAACCTTTACTTAGATTTCTTGGCGGTTTCTGCAGAGAGAGAGTCAAAAAAATTGTTGCTTTTTTTTCCTGGTCTGTTGCCACCCTGAAAACTTACATCTGTTATGAGTTGCATCTGATCACATATACTTTCATGTTCTCAGAGCTAAGGTCCTTCATGCGCTTAGCGCATAACCCAATTCTTTGGAAGATGGGCATTGTTCAGAGTTGGGGAAACGGTGTATTTCCCCTTCAGGTAATTCAGCTTTACTGTGAGTGCACATAGTAGAAATACATTGGCCTCAAAGAATAGCAACAAAATCATGGCAGCTGGCATTAAGAGGAATGACTTCCAAGTGGGCGTCAGGCTTGGAACCTATCCTAGAAATGTAAACCCTGTCATTTTGTGTAGTTTCTTCCCTTCGGTGAAAGATTATTGGGTCCTTCAGTCTTTCACCAAATGAAGGATGCAATCCTTGGGAGTGGTTTAGAATAGGCTGTCATGTCTTAAGCTAGTACGACAGATTGCCTGAGTTTGTACTAACAATAATTTAGTATTTTTTTAAAATCTAATTTGTTGAACAAACTATAATTACTTGTTCCATGCCATGTTGTAATCAGGAAGATTATATGTCTTGTTTAGCCCAAAATAAAATAACCACATAGCATGCTTTTAGGTAAACAAGTCAGTGCTAACTATATTAATGTTTTTTTTTCTTGAGCAGCTAACTAGCTTTGGCAGTTTTACATGGAGACAACAATTTTGTTGATGGTTCTGTCAGGTGGTTCCTTTACTAACCCCAGTGTGGAACAGCCCAAATAATAGTTGACCAGCACTGGTGAGGATGGAATTGCATGAAAATCACAATAGATTAGCTCTCTATTTGAACTTCTTAGCACATCTCTCTCCCACTTCTTCCACCTATTGTTTTGATTGCTTTCAAAAAATAAATTCCATGTTCTTCCGGGGTGGGAAGAGTACATCACAAACAGCAGAAAAGAGTGGGCTTTTGTAATCCTCACCAAGCTGTTGTTTTGAACTAATTGCACTAATTGGCCTACAGCAGGTCTGGGCTATATGAAGCTGTTCCCATCCCATCCTCCTCCAGACTTGAAGAGATGGCAGGTGAAAGTGGAGGGCAGGTTCTGAGAGATGACTAAACTTATGAATTTAGCCATGTGTCAAACCAATCATTAGGTGGATCGATGTTGTGATTGATAGATGGTTTCCTTCCAGCTGATGATATCAAAAAAAACGGGAAGGAGAAAGCAGCCTTCCCTACATGGGAAATGAGAACATCATCTTCTGACTATAAGCCAGAACAGAGGCAGTTAGAATTAACAGTGGGAAAGGCTTTAAAGTTTAGGTTTCTGATGATTCACAGATGGGAGCAAAGCATTAAACTGAGTTGTGGGAAAGAGCTCTTTGTGTATGTAATTAATAAAGAGACCTCTCAGTTCTGTATGCATGTGATTTTAGTATTGCTCAGCATACGTAAATTGTTTTATCAATCGGCTGTTACATGAGGAGGGGGAGAGAAGGGAACAATGGAAATAGGCTTTTATACTCCAAATAATGATTCTGGAATGGTTCATGTGGAGAAAGCAGAATATATGCATGGCAACAGAGGCAGGGGAAATGTACTGCTTCCTTCTGTTGCCATGAATGTGGGTGTGCCTTTCCTTCATCACTGTTGCCATGCATTAACTGACAGTGCTAAGACTCCTTCCTTTATTATCCCTTGGAAGGTAATTCATTGAAGTCGTGTATATGTTTCTCTGCATACTGTAGTGTATGTCCTGCATTTTCCTTTGTATTTGGAAATATGTGTGGTTTTGAGCTAGGGAGAAGAGATTTCTTCATTGCATTTTCTCATTTTATGATGTAAGAGTAGATGTATAGTTTAAGCTTTATATACTACGTTTGTCTTGCAGGACCAATTTAGGTAGATGACATTGTTAGGTACCAAAGGAAAAGATATAGGTTCTAGCATTGAACTAAATGAAGATCCCTCAAATGCTGCTAATCTTTTGATCTTCTCATTATTTTTTCAATGCTGCTTTCTGGAAATATAAACAGCTACTAGAGCAATCTGCGTACAACCTCCTGATGTACTGAATATTTTCTTGAACTATGGGGCAGATTGGGTGCAGCGGTGAAAAAAAACCAAGTCAACAGGCAGCAGTGATGTACTGAGCTACCTACAGTATGTTCTTTACTATTGGAAGCAATGATACCGCATAGGAAGAGATGGGACTATTAAGAAAAGATGTGCCACTGAGGATTTCTGGTCCAGGGTCTGTAATGAGGTCTGTAATTAAGATCTTATATATAATGATGGTGGTCTTTATTTACTTATAGATGTGCTTGTTTCTGGATTTATGTTGTTATTATTTTTCTTGCCAATGGCACAATAGTCTCTGCATTTTTTTTTTCTTAGCACAGAGGATAAATGGCACAAAAATCCTGATTGTTGTTGTTGTTGTTTTGAGAATCTGCCACTTGTACAAATGGGTGAACCCAGCACTCATGCATTATCTAAGCATGTGCCTTTAGGAAAAATTCTGGAATGGAGTTCTTTTTGAAGCTTTGGGTTTAAAATGCAAACTCCATGTAACTGGTATAATTGCTACTGTTTGTGGCACTTCATAATTTATATGGAAGCCTCTTGGGGCAAAATAAAATGGCAGGAGAAGGTTTGGCCTCTGTTGAATTTTGTCTATTGAGGTACCCCTTTAGTTGATTCCCAGGACATAATTATGACTATGATGGGAGCACATTCTGAAATGTCAGAATGTTTTGCAGCTGCTTGCTAAGCACAGGTTATTTATTAGACAGGAACTGGACATTCCAGGAATAAAGGACAGTGAAGTATCATTATGTCTCTCAGTCCTTCAATGGGGTGAATAGATATCATGTGAGTAGATGGTATGTTTTGGCATGATTGCCCATCATTACTTACATTGGTATGACAGAGTATGCCAGGGTTTATTAAAAGCTGCAGACAACACCAGAAAATAGTGTACTGATATGGAACTCCATAGACTACATATGTATGTGTAATGTGTAAGTTTCGTCTTTTGCTACCTCTGACAGTACATGAGCTAATTAGACTACCTCTCAAAGGTCTCATTTTACCCATGTCTTCTAGGGATGATGGTCAGCGGAATGCTTAAAAAGTCATTTGGTAGAGAAAGGAAAATATTTATTATTTTCATGAGCATCCACTGAAGACTGGCTTACTTAGTGCATAGGAGACAAACCTTGTTTTTTCTGATCACAAAATAGCTGACCTCTTATATTCGTGCATGTGAAGGCTTTCTCTTCTTTTTATAGACTCTAAAGCTGGCTCTGTAATGTTGACAGAGGGTTCACAATCTTGGCAAGCCTTGATAGCCAGGCATTGTCTATAGTTGCCACCAACTGTTTTCCTCTCCTAGATCTCCTGGCATGCACAGAGAAGGCAGTGTTTTAACTTCATTCTTACTGAGAATGATACACTGTGTGAAGGCAAAAAGCAAACTGTTTTTCTTTAATATACAGTAAAAGAGGATGGATCTGGACTGAGTTCCGACAGTGCTAAGCCATGATATATTAACAGAATAACAGAGTTGGAAGGGACCTTGGAGGTCTTCGGGTCCAACCCCTTGCTCAAGCAGGAAATCCTATACCATCTCAGGCAAAGAGTTGTCCAATCTCTTCTTTAAAGCATCCAGTGTTGGAGAACTCACAGTTTCTGAGGGCAAGTCTTTCCGCTGATTAATTATTCCAACTATCAGGATTTTTCTCATTAGTTCTAAATTGGTTCTCTCCTTTATTATTTTCCATCCATTGGTTTTTGTCCTGCCTTCATGTGCTTTGGAGAATAGGTTGACCCCCTCTTCTTTGTGGCAGCTCCTTAGATATTGGAACACTGCTATCTAACACTGCTAGTCCTTATTTTCATTAAACTAGACATAACCAATTTCTGCAACCGTTCTTCATATCTTTTAGCCCCCAATCATCTTAGTTGCCCTTCTCTGCACTCTTTCTAGAGTCTCCACATCTTCTTTATATCATGGCGCCCAAAACTAGATGCAGTATTGTAAGTATGATTTCACCAAAGCTTTATAAAACGCAACTAATGCTTCACTTGATCTTGATTCTAGCCCTCTGTTAATGCAGCCTAAGATTGTGTTGGCTTTTTTGGCAGTTGCAGCACACTGCTGCCTCATATTTACGTTATTGTCCACTAGGAGTCCAAGATCCCTCTTGCAGTTATTCCTATTGAGCCAGGTACCACCTATTCTATACCTGTGCATTTGGTTTTTCTTGCCTAAATGTAGAACTATACTTTTCTCATCATTGAACTAAACATATTAAACTATGGTTTATTGAACAAACTACAGTGGCTAGGATTGCACATACACTGTGCCAAAAACCAAATAAAACACATTATAACTTAGGACACTGTGTGTACCAGATCTTCACATTTTGATTAGGAGATCCTATTTCACAGCTCCAAAGACAGATCTCTACTTGGATTTTGTATCATATTGTGGATATCTGTTTACAACTTGCCTCCAAATTAGTGAGTATGCAATTGCAATTTTAGTCTCTGAAGAGAGCACTGGATATGGGACTAGAATAGCAAAGTTGGAGATATGTTTGGAGAGGAAGGTAAAATAAAGCAGAATGACAATGGGAATGTTGTTATATATTCCTATATATGTATATAACATACATATTATATACAGCAGAAGGCAAAACATTAAAGTGGTCCAATGAAAGAGCTCTACGGTCTATTGGCTCTATGGTCTATTGGCAGGTAATATTATATAGGCAAGCAAGGTTTCCTGTTTATATTCCAACAAAGGATGATTCAGCATGATCTTTGAATTGACTTGCTGTAAATTGCATTAGAAATCAATTGTAGATTATTATAATTTCAGGATATAAATATTTGTAAACCTGGGTATTTGGTGCTCAACTCTTATACTTCTGATTAATGAACAAAATGCTTTGTCTATCTACTTGCTGTCCAAGTCTATTATCATTAAAAACTACATTCAAACAAAAAAAACCACACACACAGCCTGATGGACCACAAGGGGAAAACCTTAATGAAATATCATTATTAGACCAATAAATTTCCAAAATAATGATTGTGTTTTTTTAATTTTCAAGGTCTTACTCTAGGGAGAATTGTTGGAAACTCAAAAGCTTGTCCACTACTCTTGTAAATCTTGAGTTGACTATTAAAAATGATAACGTATTAGACAAGCTGGGATGTTTTTGCATTTTGTTTGTGAATGCTAAGCATTTTGTAATGATTGGGGAGATGGATTGTTTCAATATGCCTTTATTTAAAGTGTTGGTTTGTCATCCACTCCCTTAATGGGTTAAGGGGGGGGGGCTTAAAAAAGATTAAACATAAGTGAAAACTTGAAAAAAAAAAACTAAATAACAAACATTATATAGTAACATTAAGAAACAGGAGAATATGCAAACAATGTATAATACAAAAAGAATAAATAACGTGTATAAAGAACAGCAAAGATCATCGGCAATGGTGGCAAATAAGCAAATACTTGAGGTAACGGAGGTGCCAAAAAGCTCTGGGAAGAAACATCTTGGCATGGATTTAGCTCCCTGCTGTGTAAACAGACAGTTCACTTAAGATTTGGCAACATGTTTCTGAGTACATATTCAGATAACAAAAGCAGTGCGACTACAGTATGTGAATTAATACTCAGTAGACTCAAACTGTGGCAAACGGCAATAAAGAAAAGCTACCATGTATTGATTCTTAATTGTGCATTATTTCCTGGTATTGGTCTTTAATTAAAATAAATATGTTCTTATTTTTTCTTAACTTTTACTAAACCTGTGCAGATCACCCAATCAGTATTGGAGTTAAATCAAGAACTCTAAAGTTACTTGGTCAAAGCTGGATCATGTCAAAGGTGGTTCATTTTTACTTAAAAGCTGAATTCATAGTGACGTTTTTCCATAGTATGTTTATTCATGTGGAATAAACATAAAGGTTTGAAACATTTTTTGCGGTATTAGAATGGGATATTCTGGAAAACCAGAGCTTTCCTAGAGGAGAAAAAGTTCCACTTTTTATATAAATTGATTTTTGTGCTTTGTTCCTTTAAAACTGTTGGATTTAAAGGAACCAAGCTCTTGGAACTGTACAATTTGTGTGTGTGTGTGTGTGTGAAGAAACAGAATGTGATGAAGTTTTGCCTTGGTGTTGGGAATACCCATTGCCAAAATTCAGATGGATAGTTGAAGGATTCTAAAAGAAGCAACATTATACTTTTCGGAGTACAATACAGTGCAGTTGAATGTCAAGAGTTAAGATGAACGTGTAAGATGAAACAATGGTCTTTTCCATGATTTAAATCAGTTTTTAGGTTTTACAAACCAGCTTATAAAATAGTTTTTCAAAATGAGAGGCCGGACAATCACAGTGTAGTGCAAAAGTTAAAATGTTGGCCTAGAAACCAGAAAACTGTGACCTGCCATATGCATGAAAACTGGCTGGGTAACTTGGATCAATCATTCTCTTTCAGCCCAATCTACCTCACAGGATTGTTGCGGAGAAATTAGGCTGGAGTATTAAGTATGTTTGCTGCCTGATCAAAACATATAATTTACTGTATCAGAAATATTAAAATTCTGATACAGTAAATGTTTTAAAATATTTATTTAAAAATATTTATTCCACTTTGCAGACCCCCTGAAATCTCCTCAGAGATCCCATTGGTCCCCAGACCACATTTTGAGAACCATTGATGTGATCTAATGACATGAAACTTCATGGCTCGACAAAGTTAGTCACTCAGTAAATCCTGTACACTGGTATGATTTCCCCCCCTCTTTACTGTAGCTCTTATGGCACACAGTCCTTTGAAATATAGCATGTAGGAGATTGGGACCAGAATATAATTGCAATTGGATTAGAGCAGGATCCAAAGCATTCTGAACAAGTCCCTTGCAACTCCAGTTCTTCAGCTCTGCCTGCAGTTTTGGTTGGTGCTTGTGCTCAGCTGTAAGGCTTATCTTGAAGAGTCCCCTGAATTGAAAGTACATTGGTTCTAATGTAAAGCAGTGACCCTACCTATCTGAGCGTATTTTGTTATTTAAATATGAGACATGAGCAGCTCTAAGAATGTAAAAACAGGGAGGGAGGTTTAATTCTTTATCTCCCTTTCCCAGGCCTAATTATCTCTTTTAATCTGTTATTTGTATTACAAGGTAGTTTCACACATACCCTTCTGTTCTATTATGTCTGATTCTCGGAGACTGGCTAGAAAAGTCCCTGCAGTTTTCTGGGCAAGTTATTCAGAAGTGGTTTGCTTAAAATATAACCAAAAAAAAAAGCTAATTAGGACATCAGGTCAAGTCCCCTCTAAAACTAAAACATGTCTGTCTAGCCTTCACTTAAACTTATCTTGGAAAGAAAAATTGACCACCTCTCCTGGTAATTTGGTCCACTACAAAACTATTTCTACTAATTTAATTTCTTTTTCTTCGGATTCAGTAGGAATCTCCTTTCCTTTATTTTGTATCTTATGGCAATAGTACTTAGACTTATATACCGCTTAAGTGCTTTCCAGCCCTCTCTGAGCAGTTTACAGATGAGCATATCACCCCGAACAATTTTGGGTCCTCATTTTACCCACCTTGGAAGGATGGAAGACTGAATCAACCTTGAGCGTGGTGAGATTCGATCTGCCAAATTGCAGGCAGCCAGCTGTCAGCAGAAGTACCCTGCAGTACTGCACTCTAACCACTGCGCCACCATGGATCGTATGCTTTAGATCAGAGGTGTCAAACACTATTTCATTGAGGGCCACATCAAGGGTTGTGTTTGACCTTGGGCCAGGGGGGCCATGACTAGGGTGGGTGTGGCCAACTCAACATCACTCATGTTGGGGTTCCTGTGGTGGCTCGAGTGCTCTGCCAGCAAAAACAGAGCTTGGGAGGGCCGCAGGCGGGCCTCCCAAGCTCCATTTTTTCTGGCAGAGACA
>JANHFT010004868.1:75417-93045 GCA_032467955.1 Pseudoxenodon macrops
CTTGTCCTTTTATGTACACTGAGAGCACATGCACCAAAGACAAATTCCTTGTGTGTCCAATCACACTTGGCCAATAATGAGTTCTGTTCTATCCTTCAAAATCTATTTTGAAAAGCAACATTTCTTACAATTCATCACCCAAGAAGAATAGCTCAAGTGTTGGACCTCTCTCCAATACAGTTCCTTGTTTAGATGAATGTTAAGAACTCATTTATTCTGCAGGATCCAGTCTGGGGCAGTCACTGGGACCAGAGGTTTAGTCCATTTTCAGGGAACTTCTCTCTACTGGAATGTGTGCTCATTTATTCGATCTTCCATGAATGTACCTGCCTCTTTCAATGGGGTGGTCCAATAATCTTCCTGTTTATTTGGAAGTCTTTCCTCTTTTAATTATAAGTTTTTCATTTATTCTAATCTAGCTATACTTCAACATCCCTTTTAATACGCACTCCAGTCTACTTGTCCATCTAATTGTAGGGGGGAAATGGCAGATTCTTGGCGAGACGTCAAAGGAGGAATCAGACTAGAGTCTCTATGTAGGCACAAACAGACTATGTTCAACCTGTCTTGAATTCCGTTGACCCTTATCTGATGCCAAGATAATATTAACCATCAGTTGAGCTATGCATAAGAAGCATGATTAGTAATAAATCAGTTTAATCAGAACTTCACGTGTAATCCTGATCTTTCACGCTTGACAAATTTGGATTCTATCATTCACAGGATGGTCTTTATTCCTTTAGTAGTGTCTCATTTTTTTGGGATAACTGTACTATTGTTCAATTTTTAAATATTATTATTGTTTTCTTAATGGCAATAGCTTAAGACTTATGATTTAGTAGTAAGAGAAATTACTAAATTTTGTGAAAAGAATTTTTGCATCCTACAGAAATAACACCATATTCATGACACATTAAAGTGCAAACCTGAAATGAGGAAAGCTTTAAGCTACATAAATAACTAATTCCATGCTTCAGAGTTTTCTAACCAGCAAATAAGTTATGTGCAACCTTTATTATTACTACTCTTTATCTCAATCAGTGAACACACGAAATAAAAACGAACTATTTGGAATACAGTATGGAAATTAGCTTCTATTACAAAATGTAAACACGGTATCTATTATTTCTAATAAGTGTAATTAAAATATGAACCCTCGAACGGATAACAGTTGAAAAGCATTGGTGTTAATTTTGTTTTAATGATTTGAAAACAACCCAACCCACTTCCACCAAAACAACTCACCTGGATAAATGGTAATAAATCTGTTATCTTTTGGTAAAGATGTTGATGCTGTTTCTGGTCTTCTTGGAATCTCACCAGTATATTGTTCATGGATGAATAGTGTCGGCACTTGGGTGGAACTGACTGTATAGAACTCAGTGTCTATTCCTGTAACTCCTCCTCCTCTTTCAGGAGTCCTACCTGTTGGTACAATATTTTGGCTTTGCTCATGATCAGATATAGTTTCATTTCCTCCCTCCTCCATAGTCCTGTTGGGAGAAAGAGTGGTGTTTGTAGCTTCAGTATTATCCTGTGTTTCAGCAGCTTCGGTCACACCACTTTTCTCCTTTTTCTCCGAATCCTTTTCCCTCTCTTCTTCATGCTCTCTTTCGCCATCCTCGCTTTCGCTTTTTTCGTCTTTCTCTCCATCCTCAGCTCCTTCACTGTCTTTTGTGAGAGCAGAATCGCTGTCTGGTGCTGGAGAAGACAATGCCTCGGTGGTAGCCACCACTGGCCTGGCCGACTGTTTATTAGTCGAGGCAGAAGTCGGGAGCCGGGTTGGCCACACCGTACTAGGGAAAGAAGAAATACCACTGCTACTAAATCCTAGACCGGCCAGTAAGGTGCTAGTGACCACGGAAGCCACTGTAGCCTGGCTCCCACCGGAGGAAGGCCCCATCCCCGTTGCCATGGAGACAAAAGAAAAGGGGAGGCCGGAGGAAGTCCAAGTAGAAGACCCAGAACTGATGGGAGCCATGTCGGCTGAAGGTGCTGGAGAAGCTGTCGGCTTGAAGAAATCACGAGGGGGAACAAGAGAAGAAAACACAGCAGAAAGAGCATCAGTAGAGGTACCTGACATGCTACCTCGGCTCTTTTTTCCTTTTGTTCTCTTTTTCTTTCCAACCACTCCATTCTGCCCATTATTCTGTTTAAATAAGACAAGTATATTTCAACAGTTATAGTTTTAAGCTAGCTGGCAGCAAGACAAAATTTACAAGACAAACAACACAAGAAGACATAAAACTGCTTATTATGTTTGAAAGAGGCCCTTCTGCTGTCCAATTACGGATACAATTACTTTAATCTAGAAGATTAAGAACACCATCCAAAGCATATTTACTTCAATTGAAGACCGGCTACATTCACTGGTTGACCTCTAGGGAAATGAAGCCAGAATTGCAGTCTAAATGAGTCAAAAGAATATGTTTAAGGGAGTCTGTCATTTTAGATTGATTGTACAATCTACAATCTTTTGCCAAATCTTGAACTACTTTTAAATTACATAATGTTGCGTTATCTTCTGTTATTAAGAAGATAAGAAGATGTTTCCATTTGTGTTCCATTTTGTAAAATGCCTTTATAAAGTATGTGTGGGAGGGATCGATTATGTTTTTCTCTTTTTCCCCGAGCAAGTATTTTTAGGATACAGTAATTGAATAAATGCCTCCTGAAAAGGTATGCAGTTTGTAATATTAAGCTTAAGAGTTTTTCTTCAAGTTGTCTTGAATCTTCACTGATCTCACTGAAATATTTTGGTGTATCGTAGCTTTTGGTGTATATTTTGGTGTGTTCATGGCTCCCAATTAAAGAGGAGTCAAATTATCTATAGGAAGTTGATGCAGCTGCAAAGTAGGAAATGGATTATACTATCAAATTAAGATTGTGGCAGCATGTTCTCCATTATTATTATTTATTTAATATACTGCAATTCACTGAAAAACCTCGACTTTTTAAAAGAATGGCACGAAGACAGGATTAAAAAAAAGAAATAATAGAGAACGGGGAGGGGAAATATTAAAATTAACTTTGTTATCGTCAAGATTGTTCACATGAACTATAACAGATCTCCAAATCTATTTCACTCAACAATCTATACTGCTATAACGTTATATACCGTAAAGAAGTTATTTAGATATGTTGTAGCAGTGGCACTCCAAACTGAAAATTCTCTATTGCTTAAGATGGGGGTCTAGACTGGCTGGAAACCCTGAGTATTGTATACCCATTACAGATAGTTCTCAACTTATGTCCATTCGTTTAGCGACCATTTGAAGTTAGATGGCTCTGGAAAAAGTGACTTATGATCAATCTTCACCTTTATGACCATTGCAATGTCGGCGTGCTCAGGTGACTGCAATCCTGGTGCTTGGCAACCAGCTCTCACTTACAACGGCTGCATTGTCCTGCAGTCATGTGGGTCATCGAAAAGTAAACTCAATTGGGAAGCTGGTAGAGAAGGTTGCATGTCACAGTCAAGTGATGTCCTGCTTAACGACCACAATGATTCATTTAATGACCATGACAAAAATGTCATAGTCCGGTCACATGGGGCCTCATTTAACAGTGAATTTTCTGGACCCAACTATGGTCATAAGTCGAGGACTACCTGTACATTTGGATAGTACCAGACAGGGGAAGTGTGTCCTACAACACTGCCTCTCAGAGTGTTATCTATTCACTATGCCAGCATGAAATATGTGCTTGGCTGTGAGTTGCATACATTTACAGTGTCAATACGGGCAGTTTGGGATGAATTTAAATAAGAATAAACCTTCAAGTTATTCAAATTAATCTTACAGGAATTCCAATGTCCCTAATCATGGCATAAACATAGCTTAATGAGAAAAGATCCATCTTTTCACAATGCTTTGCCCATCTTAATTGAGTTTATATCAGAGTGATTAAATGAGGCTATGTAATCCATGGTAAGTACCTTGGAAGCATGCTATCACAATTATATTTCAAAATAGATAAGCTAAGTAATGACCTTGTAGGATAATATCAAAACTAAATCCCTGCTAGAGATGTTCAGGTTAATTTTTACACAAATTAATATGTATGTTAATGACTAGATTTTCTCAATCTATTGGTACAGAATGGATAGTCACAAATAACTAACATGGTAAAAGCCAATCAGCAATTAGAAGGATCAATCAGATGAGCAATTTAGACTGGAATGTTATGGACATGCTTTGCACTTAAATGTGATAAACTCTGAGATATAAATATGCCCATGTACACATTCTCCAGAGGTTCCCATTATTGTGTTATCTTCTCTCAAGCTTAATTCTAATCTCTTGGAATATAGAAGAAGATATAGTGAATATATAACTCTGGTTCCTTCAGCAAAATGTGAGGAAACTTCTCGATGACCTCTACATGATAGAGTGCAATTCCTAGCTAGCATAGGTGTTGGTATGGGGAACCGTATTCTCAACACATCTGGAAGGCATGAGACTGGACAAGGCAGATCAAACATTTTTTTATTACAAAAGCTCAGCATAATTTGGGGTTCCAAATAGAACTGAACAAAATTAGTCACCAAATTATCTGCCTGTTAATTTAGTCTACTGAGAATTACCTGAGCATAGTGTAATGTTCTTCAGGACAATCTTTGGCTTACAAAAACTATTTTTTTATAAAACATGAATTAATACTCAGAGTACACTGTTTCCAACATGTGTGAGCTTGCAGACCTAATCCTAATCAATCAGTATTGATAGCTCAGAACATCTAATGCAAAAATTGGGAATAGCAATTCCAATCAGGAGGCCACATTTTATGAGGTATTTATTACGCTATGCTGCCACCTGCTGGAGAAGATGCTATAAATGCTTTAGAATCATTTTAGTGAATCATCTCACTTACCACTCCTGTTTTTACTATTCTGGTCCCCTCAAAAATTCGAGTTGTGTTATCTGGAGGGAGGGAGGGGAAGAGAAAATAAGGTTTGATTATAAAACCATAATGTGTTTACAAACCATTAATTTAGAAACTATATTCAAGAAATTAAAAATCAAGAGAAGAGAGTGTATTTGCAACTCAAGGTTGAACTGTGGGCTCCTTGGTGGTCTCAGAGGTTTAAAAATCCAGTTGAGACGGTTAAATATTAGAACTACTCATACTGAAGAACAACAGTAGCAGCACAAATAAATGATTCTTAACAGATCTGTGAAGCATTTTTTTCAAAATGTTTGCTTTTCCCATACTTACATTTCTAAAACTCATAAATCCATATAACTGGATTTTTATCTTCAACCAAAACACCTTCCGGTTAATTCTAACCTCCTTTATTTCTCTACCAGCATATAATTTCCATAGCAGACTTTCCCAACCTCTAGATATATTTGGAATTTAGGAAGCTGCAATCCCAACAGATCAAGAGGCCATAGATTGCGGAAATCGACTTTAAAATAAACTGGTGCCTTGCTATTTAAATCTGAGTGCCAATTAACTATACAAAACACACAGTGAGACGATTTTAGATAAGTGCCATGAAAGCAATCTTAATGAGTGTGGTACTTGTTAAACTAAGCAGGCTGTAAAACTGGATAGGAGAGGCTTTTTGAGGCTTACAATATAATGGATGGTTTACTACATGAAAAGGTTTCCATGTAAACAAAAAAAATTATAAACCAAACTTTATAAATTCTAAAACTTTAAACAAACAAAAAATTACAACTGTGCTTTTTTCATAAACAAGATTAAACAAACAAACAAACAAACAAATAAATGGACTATTGAGAGCAATAGAAATTACAGCTATTAGGTAACTAGAAGATGTTGTTGGAGATCCAGATTGGTCTTCAAACTACTGTTTCTGGAATTAAAATTGAGCAATCAACCTTGACCAGCATGACTACCCACGGCTTCAGTATCATAAACACCCACAAAATCAAAAAGTTATCCTTCCTGATTTAAATACTTTTAATTCTCAATAAAAGCAGCTGTGCTAGGCCTAGATTACTACCACTCCCCATTAAAAAATGGGACTGAAGAATCTCTTGTGGTGCATTTTTAACATGGTAGAAAGTCCAAAGGAAAGAAACAAGGATTAATTGATGTAATTCTGTACCAAAGGAATCCTTCTTTCCTCTTCCAAGCTAACAGTTCCCTGTTTTTCAGCATGACAGGCCCATTTATTTCAAACCTATTAAACTACTTAGATAGACTTGGTATGTGACAAAAATCCATCAAAGCTATTCATGTCCTCGGTAAAAGAACAGTTGGAACATCAATTCTGCTGTCTGCTTCACTCAGTCACATGCAAAAAATAATAATAATAAGAATAAAAATCAGAATGTACGTGTTGGTTACATCCACCTTTCCTCTATGACGTACCTTTCCCTCATAGTATATTCATACAGTAACAGGGCAAAGTGAGTTGGCCTGAGAGATAATGAGTGGCCCAAAGTACTTTCTACCTGTGGGAACTCGAACCTTGCTTCTTTTGGGGGCTGCTGAATGGGATCCAAAAACCTCCATGCACACCAAGGTATTTCAATGTATACATGGCATCTTCTAATGATTTTTGCTTTTCAACTTTCTACCGTCCTTGCCTTCCAGGAACACCATCTTTTCAAGATGGCTACACATCCCTCTATAAATCTCCCGGGAAATTAGACGTTCGCTGCTTCCTGGATCTGACACTGTGCTTGTTAGAATTCACGTAGCATCTCCTCTATCGTGAGTCCTCAGTGACATTGAGCTATAAAAAGGCTAATATAGCTAAAGGTATTTAAACTTAATGGTGGTGCTGTGTGGTTAAGCAAGATCACATACAGGATGCAAATACAGCTTAGGGAAAGTAGAGCAAGGAATTCCTCCCTACTGAGATGATCCTCAAGCAACAGAGATAATTTAATGTAAAAAAAAAACCACATCTTTACTCAGGCCACCGAACCACAGGAAGCAATGGCTGCAAATGCACACTGCCTCCAAACTCTCTGTGTCCACAACAATGGTGATTACTGCTCACTTCTGTTTCAGTAGCAGTGAGACTCCAAGCTTGGAAGGGAATTCAGTATCTTGCAAGCTCGTGATACTATAACTTAAATAAGCAAAGTTTTCCCCTTGAAGCTATGTTTCTACTTCCCTTAAGTAGATGTAAGCACAGTTGGAGGTAAGCACAGTTCCTAAATCCTGCAGCTGCTTGCAAACTTATCCCCCTCCCCCTATATACTTTTGTTGGCTGAGAGAACGTTACAGAGGTATAGGGAATTTGGATGGTGTTACCTTGAAAGAGCATTGTCTGGCTAAAATCACTGCGCATGTCATTTCGGCAAACTGCTTGAACTCTGAACAGATAAAGGATGTCAGGTGAGACATGGCTAATGATGGCTTTCTGTTTAAAAAAAATAGATGTTATTCAGTTTTATCCCTCCCAACAGGATGCTGAATGATCAGTCTGTAAAACATAAAAAAATATACTTAGAATACATTTTATGGGAATGGCAAATTTATTTGAACAGAGAGAAAGCCCACAGTAAAGGAATAGTGCCAAAGGATAGAGGAAAATCAATGCAATGTCACACTTTGGGCAGGAAGAAGCGTTACCCTTTCTGTAAAATAAGCAAACAACCTCCAGTGAAATTGGAGATAAAATGATTTGAATCATGACTCAAGCCAAGTTAGCCAGATTTCATAATATTATAAGGGCATCTGCTGATGAAAGAAGAAGGCAGTAGCAAATACCTTTTCCCTATATACAGTGGTACCTTGATACTCATTGTTAATTGGGTCTGGGAGGCACAATGAGTAGTAAAAACGATGAGTACCAAACAAACCACATGACTTAACAAGTGAACCTTTGTTTCAGCCAGAAAGGTTAGCAAGTCACAAGGTAGCCGACACCACCAAGAGCTAGCTTGCTTGTTGAATACCAAACAAACAATGAGTACTGGGACAAAGTTTTCACATCAAAATGCATCGAGTATCAACTCTGATAAAAGAGTTGAGTACCGAGCTATGACTGTATGTTCCTACATTAGGAATTTGAATACTGACTAAGTCATTACTGGAAGATATTAGAGATGCCTATTATTTAGTTTGCTAACAGAATATGAAGCTGGCAAAAAATAGCCTGAATCTGGCATGGCTAGCTTCAAAATCCTATAGGTACTTTCTTGAAGGAGTCATACTTTCTCTTGGATGCGCATAGCTGCATGTTCTTAGGAGAATCTGCATTTGAAACCAAGAAGCATTACAGAGATGGTGACAGGGTGTATCCACCCTGTCACTCTTTTCTTAATGCTTGCTGAACTCAAGCTGTTGCTTTCCTAAGTCCTTGTAGATACTGGGGTGGGGGGGAAAAAAGAAAAGAAATGGCTCCAACAGGAAAGATGCCCACTCAAACTCCAAAATACCATGCCTGCTTTAGATCTGAATACTGGATACCTGTAGAAGACATTGATAGTGGCATCAAATTCTAAATTTCTCTTCCCCACCAGAAGTTGCTGAACCACAATTTTAGCAGCCTTAGCCATCATTATCTATGGCGAGTGATGGAGTTCTAATTTAGTAGCATCTGAAAGGCCACTGATCTATTCTCCATCGTGGGAGGAGATAGCATCCAGGAATGGGTATTGATCTCATCTGTTGATTGGAGGACCGAGTCTGTCAAAACTTAAATGCCCGCCTTCATTGCCATGGCAATCCCCAGACTTGACTCGGTCTGTTCATGAGGACAGACGTGCTTCAATTCTTTCCTTTTGAATAATATAGAGTTGCTTACAAATGTTTGAAGAAATGCAACTGATACTGCTACTTGAAAAAAAATGGCTTTATGGAAGATTGATCTGGATGTATATTTCTTTGCCATGAGGACTGATTAGTTTTATAATCATTTATTTATATTTGCCCTCATTCATGATTAGATTGATAATCCACTTTTCATTCAGGAGGGCAAGAAGGCATACACGATGCCATTTCCTCTATTTTATTCTAACCACAGCATTGTACGGTAGAATAACAGGACCAAAGTCGCCAGTAGATTTCCATGGTTGAGGGACTGGACCCTTTGTCTCCTTGCTTCTAGTCTAACATTTTGACTACTACCCAATACTGGTTCTATTTATCATTTGATGCAAAGCATCAAAATACCTTTCTATGATAGTTTGCCGCTGTGATTCAAAACCTAGTACAAGAACAATCTGAAAAGGTGCAGAATTTCGAACTGATGTCAAGTTTATTAGATCCTTCTCTGGGCTGTTATAGTTTATTTCAGCCAAGAGATAATTCTACCTGTCCCTTAAGCTTCCATAACAAGTCATCAAGTCACCAAAGTGTTGACACATGCATCATGATTTTATCTCACAAATGATGTAGTTATGTACTCGGATGCTGACATCTGTCACTGTGCTGTCTCATATGTGTAATGATGTCATAATGATGACATGATGCACAGGCTATCTATCTATCATTCCTTTCTTTCCTACTAAAGCTTGTAGTTGATTTTATAGGCTTTCTTTGAACTTTCCAATAACTGAAGGCTGAGCTGGACAAAGGAAATGTGAAAGGAAATTCTTCCTTTAAACTGTTATTTGAAAAAGAATTTAGGGTCCTTTTACAAGATCCTCAAATTCATATGCAAATGCTGGCCAAAAGAAACAATTATTTTGTTTTTGTGGGAAGAAAAAGTTCTAATGCGTATCCCACAAAAGAATTCTCTTTTGGATTGTATAGTTCTCTGAGTGGTATAATTCAGCAAAAATGCCTCAGCATGGATTTAAGGAGTGTGTTTTAGAAAATGTACTTAATTGTACATTACCATGAGAAATACAAGCTGTTTGGAAAAAAATGTGTGTCTAAATGCAAAATTTATGAGAGTTAAAAGAAACTGAAATTAATGCAGAAGTGGGATGAAACAGATTTGCAAGTGGATAAGCTAGAACATGGGCTAGGTCAGGAATAAGACTGAGTTGTCCACCCAGTTTGGGAAATTGGTTTTCCCACTCTCTTGTGGCCTGATTGCCCACAGAGAGTCAAAATGTCTACACCCCACTTTTTATTTTCTCTCCACAAAAGTGCAAGAGTAATCTTTAGGGAATAACATACAGGAAAGGAAATAGGCATGGTATAACAGCTAAAACAGCCAGTTAAAATAAAAACATCCACAGACTGAATTTGGCTGGAAAACCTGGCTTCTGAATGCCAATTAGTCTAGCATTCCTAACAGCTAAGCAATCAATCCTGAAGGAACCCAAGGAATTGATAATGGGCCACAGATACACCTTGGAAAATGTTCCTGCATTTGTGACTACATAATTCTCGTGATTAATGTTCACTGTCTTTATTAGTCATTAAAAGGATAAAGAAGCATCTCTCTTAAGAGGAGGGAAAAGGATGACAAGTTTAAAACTATAAAGCCCTAACCTTTACAATGCCTTCTGCAAGATTGCTTTATGATTTCATGAAGCACTAGATTCCCTCGTATGACCCAGATAACAACTTCTAGTGGGGGGAAATTGAAAGCATAAATGAAAAATTAAGTATAAAAGAGCCTTAATCTAAGAAAGAAAAAGAGACATATTATTCTAAAACTGATTGAATGGCACCATAGGAGGATGTATTTGCAAAGGAGAAAAAGATAACTATCATTAGGAATTTAACTTCACTGTGGCTGCATTTTTATGTGCACATCCAGAGACTTTCTTTGATTAACAATAAACTGAGCTCTCACAAAATGGAATGTGTCATTCTACTTCTTTACAGGTGGAATTTTAAGGGCTTTGGTAATTGTTGCTTGTCTCTGGGTTGATATTCCAACCTACATGTGGATTTCAATGAGGTGTGCTGACGCTTCTTGTTAGAACTTAGCTGCTTCTTCATTACACAACCACTATGCTCAGAAAGCAAAGAATAGGCTTCCTGTAAAGCCAATTCCTTCCAGATCCTACCTGCAGATGATTCTGAAAACGTAACCCTGTTAGCATGAACAGTCTGCCAGTAATTTGTAAGACCATTAGTTTCCCTTTAAGGAAATCTTAGATGGGCATTCCAGAAAAAGTATAGGAGGAAAACATTGACTTTTATACAACCATCCAAATTGGATTCCTAGGGGGCAACTTTTTTTGAACTTTAGTACTCTAGTACTCTAAACCATTCACAGAAAGAATGAGATTAAGGTGGTTTCTTATTATGAAATGGAGTTCAGATCTCATTGCCATCCATGTTGTTAACAGAACTCAGTGCAAATTTGAAAATCAGCTCAAGCCCCTAGACATTTTATATCCATAATTTCAACTGAGGACAGAGAAAACGACATCAATGGCAATGTCAGATGGCTATAGCTTTACCAGGTCCTTGTCGCTGTCCTTAGTGAAGGTCTTCTCCTTTTCATCTTCATTTTTACTCCAACTGTAGGAAATCATATAGTTCATAATGGGTGGATGATAGATAATCTCTGGTTGATTCCAGGTCACCAGCAAGGCTGTTCTGTTAACGAGTTTCACTTTCATATTGACAGGAGGGGTACTGCAAACTAGACAAAAGGAGAAAAAGATAAACATGATATGCTGTCAGGATATGAGATGAGACAAGAGTTGCCAGAGAATTGTATAAAAAAATAATTTTGCAGTCAGACTTTAACTTGAATTGTATCCAGCCGAGTATGTACATATATTGTGGTATAATGATAATATAAACATTGTAAACATCTAAATCTAGAATTTCAGTCATGCAGTTTCTGGGATGCTTGTATCTCTATTGCTTCAAGAATTACCAAAGAGGAATTTGAAGAGAGTTGCTTAAAGTAAGCTTTTCTGACCATGCTTTTGTTTTTGAAGTTTTTATTTTATATCGCAGAAAATATAATTAATGCAGATCCAGTGGACCAGGCATAAAGAAAATAATGGGAATCACTAAGATGATATAATTGCCTTACATGCTTTTAACAAAATGCATTTACGACAACATGATCAACCCTGCAGTGTCTGTTTAACCAAAGTACTATGAATATTGCTGCCTGAGTATATATTCAGAATGAAACACTCCTTATGACCTGTTAAATTTGGATATCAATTTATGTGTCAGGCAAGAAATCTAGATGCACATTTCGCTTTCTCAGGTTTAATAACAAATTGCCCGACAATTGAATCTGAAAGGCACATATTATTCCATCCATCCATCCTTCTATCCATCCACCTTCCATTCATTCAATTTCTATAGTTGCCCACCTCAAGCAAATGATTCTGAGCAGCAAACAATTATAAAACAGTTACAATACAATACAAATTACACATATATGGCAGTCAAGAAAAAAAATGTCATCATAGATGTCAATGTAGCCAGAAAGCAGGACGCCTTAAAGGCCTCAGGTTTGGTACAAACCCAGGCCTTCAAGGTTCTACCGAAGGCCAGCAAGGCTGGGTTAATCCTCAACTCTGAGAGGAGGGCAGGGTCTACAGCAGAGAAGGCACGTTTTCTACTTCCTGCCAGCTGACATTTCCTCTGGATCGTAAAAGTCATAATTCAAAAACGATTGTCCATGCATCTAACCTGCAGTAACTATGGGTTCCTCTATGTAGTAGTGAAGCTAATCCACCACTTGAGTCACTGCAAAGGTAATACTATGATAGTTTTTTAACCAAACTGGGACTAATTTCCCAGAATTCCTTTGCACTTATTAGTAAGGTATTCTGTTAGCTGTAGCGCAATAGGTGTGAAGCACCTTATGGAAGTCTATATTTTATAATGATTATAAATGTGGGAGTATGGATCATCATATAGGATTTTCAGCGGAGGAAGAAATCACTGCAACCAGTTTCAGCTGAGGAAGAAATCACTGCAACCACAGCAAATTATTTCTAATACCAATTAATGGCCAGAATACAGATAATAACTCAGCAATGATAAATTTATGAGGAAAACCCAAGTGTAAAGATATACCAGTTCTAAGGGGAAGTCAGGTGAAAGGATATGCCATGTTTGTCAAACTAACTGCTGAATCTCTGAATCATACAGGGAGAATCTTTCCCCACACTCTTAAGTGATAGAAACAAATATATCTTAATGGTGAACGCTAGATGGCACTAATAGGCTACTGATAAAAATCACATCCTCCCCCGCCCCCCAATAGTTATTTTAAGATAGGAATCCATGATTCAGGCTTTCAGATGCTCTTGAAAAATTCTAAATTCATGGTCCCTGAGAATATCAGATAATGAGGTGCAGTGAAGGGTCCTCCTGACCACATCCTCAAGGTCAATAGGGTATATCGGGGCATCCAATCTTGGCGACTTTAAAACTCGTAGGACTTCAAGCATAGCTGTCTGTGGAATTCTGGGAGTTGAAGTCCACAAGTCTTCAAGCTGCCAAGGTTGGACATCGTTGGTGTACACTGTCATTTTTATCATTCAAACCCCTTCTCCAGCGTTACTAAAGTGATCCTTTCATTGGCCATATCACTCATATTGCAGCTACATCATGAGCTAGTGTAGAGGGAGGAGTGGCTGTATTAGTAATGGTAGTTCACCTTTGAGATTCAATAAATATTGTCTTTGAAAAGCTTATGACCCATAGGAAAAACAGTTGGGGACTTGGATTGATTTTGGTGGAGGTATCCAAAAATTAAGAGGAACGTTGCCCTGCACTCTCCTATCTCCCTTGTCTTTGCATGTCTTTCTCTGCATCTCTATATTCTATATTATTCTATCTAATATATCGGAAGAGACGGATGTCGATGAAATATGGCTGAGAATCATAACTTCCTTGCATTAATTTAAGAAGAAGAGCATGCAAAGCTTTATTGAAAGAACTGAACAAAGCATTTTAATTATGCAGAGGTTAGGTGCTGACAGTCTACAAGGGAGAGGCCGTGAACCCACAATAATGGTGAGAAGCATGTGACTTTACGGCATCCATCCAGCTTGTAAAACCATCACTGCACATTATATCTGCAAATCACATTCAATAGCTGTTAATCTACAGAGTGGAATTATAGGAAGTTTCATTGTCCTTTTTTCTCTTGTTAAAAAATAAAAATGAGGAGGCTGGTGAAAGAATCTGAAAAATGAAGTCAAGAGGGTAAATTTCTTCACAGTATCTTCACATGGTTCCTCAGTTTTTGAGACTCTGCTGGAATATATAGTACAGTATCAGAATGGGCCAATCAAATCTAGGAAGAGGCCAGCATGCCTTTTTTAGTAGTAGCTGGGAAGCTGTAAAAGTTATGAAGGCTTCCTGCAGGAAATGAGAAGCCTGTCCTAATGAGGAGAATAAAATGGAACAGAAGTCCTGGCAGAAATATTGTGCAGATGGTAAAAAGATACATAGAAAAAGAACCTAAGTCAAAAAGCCATTAAGGAAAGCTTTTAAGCATATGTTCAAAACAATACACAGCACTGCCCAAAAAAACAACACAGCCATAGAGAGTGATTGGGCCACTAGACAGTGAAGAATGAAAGAAGGCATGAAGGCTACCATGAAGGATTTAGGATTTGCAGCTGCCTTTGCTATATAAGATGGGAACAGATAGCCAGCCCTGTCTTGAAATTGGAACAGAGTAATAAAAACCTTCCTTTCACTGAGTGGTAATCGGTTTAAAAAGCTCAAAGAATCAAAAATAGAGGGGGGATTTTCTCAGAGAAAGGAAGGAAACAAGAAGTAGAGTTTCTCAAAGATCTATGTCCATAAATGATCATGATATGGAGACTTAACACTGAGCTGGCCAAATCTGCATATGACATCATAGTATTCAGGGTGGTGAAAAATGAAATGTGAAGAGTTCCAGATGGATCTCTTGAATTAGATGAACATTCATCTCAATGGCATAAGCAGTTCAATTTATGTTAAGTGTAAAGTGATTTCATTGGTGGTGGTGGTGGGGATCTTAACTTCACATATATACATGGGTTACCTATAATTGTTCAGGAAAAACAATCTTGGCGAAACAGTAGAGAGCTTATTGAAATTGTAGAATCTGTGTGTGACAGCTGTGAAGGCAAGGAAAAGGGAACTGTCATCAATGGGAATGCCTTTGTATAAACCGATGGTAAATCTGTATCTGAGATATTCAAAAAAAGTAAACAGAACAGTGACAAAGAGGGCATCAAAACAAAAAGAGGGCTGAAACTTCTACTTTACAAGAATATCTGGGATCCTTTACATAGTCAAAAGACAACTGAAAGAAGGTATGATCAAGGTGAATGAATCATGCACAATATGGGGACTAAATGGTCAGAGACAAGTTCCTCCCCTCAAAATACAATTGGACTAGCATACTGGAAGGAGATTTAGAAGAGACAAAAGAAAGGGCTTCTTCCTACAGCATATAATTAACTATTGGAATTCATTAGCACACGATGGGATAATGACTATTATCCTGGATGGCTTAAAACAGGTTGGATAAACAGCAATAACCATAGCACTTAACACTTATACACTGCTTCACAGTGCTTTGCAGACCTCTCTAAGCGGTTTACAGAGTCAACCTATTGCCCCCAACAATCTGGGTCCTCATTTTACCCACCTGAGAAGGACGGAAGGCTGAGTCAACCTTGAGCCTGGTGAGATTCAAACTGGCAAATTGCAGTCAGCTGGCAGTCAGCAGAAGTAGCCTGCAGTACTGCACTCTAACCACTGCGCCACCAAGGCTCTTTTTCGTGGAAGAAAGGTGGATTGACAGCCAATTGACTTGAAGTCTTGATGTTAGCTCTGCTTTGAGGGAAGGCTATCTCCAAATATCAAATGCATGGCAACAATAGTAGGAGAGGAGAATCCACAAGCATCTAGTTATCCACTGTGAGAAACAAAATGTTCAGTTTGGCTTGTCCAGACCAAACAGGGCTATTCCTGTTTTCTTTTCCTCTCTTTCTCTGCACCTCTCGTAATCCCGATTCAATGTTTAACTCTGGGTAACCAGAATCTAGGCATGTTTTGAGACTTCCACTTAGCGAAAATCCATTTGAGATTTCAGTTCAACCATTCTTGATTAAACTGAGATTTTACATACAAACTAGAAAGCAGCTTCTGCCTTATCTGTATTGAATCCCTTATTCCCCATTCACCGATTGGCTAAAATTATGCCAAACTTGTTCCACATGCTATGCATTTTAGTGACAGGCGGGCAAGTAACACAAGCATTTAAAAAATGTTTGTGAATAACAGATATTTTCATATTAAATAATTACAACAATTATTCACAATACCATTTTCACCAATTGTTATGATTACATCATTCTTTTTCTAATTTTATTTTCAAAATGAAAACAATCACTAAACAGTAGGGGTTTTCTTTTGTTTTTTTTTGCCAATGCTCAGAAGGCATGGAATTAGAGATTAGTGCTCAGGAATTGTCTGTAGCAGAAGTGGTTACATTTATAAGCCTCCATTTTGTTTTTTTATGTGTGTATGAGAATCATTAATTCTCAGAATAAACAACTGTATGGGCTGGACAATATAACAATGATAAGAATACAACCTGGTTCAAAAATATTATTCAAAATCAGTCCCTCATTGGTTCCTCATTAAGCTGGGAGAGACAGGATGCTGCAGAATTCAGTCCCAGATCCTATTCTTCTTCAGTATTTCTATTGTGACTTGGATGAAGAGGTGAGGGAACTACTTTTCAAATAGTGAAGGGAAAAAGATGCTACAGAATGAACCAATAAAATGGAGAATATTTGTAGCTCAGGGCAGGGGTGGGTTGTGGATCGTTTTGCTGCCGGTTCACTCAGGGATGCGCCTCGCATGCGCAGAAGCAAAATCCAAAATGGCGGCACCCATGGAGACACCGAAGGAACCGGCTCTGTGACATCATCACCGAGTTACTACCGGTTCTAAAGAACCAGTTAGAACTGGTAGGAACCCACCTCTGGCTCAGGATTGAACTGTGGAGTTCTTGGTGCTCTTTGAGCTTGGAGGTTTTCTTGCAAATATTTCATTATCCAACTACCCCTCAGTACTAGAAGAGGTTACCTAGTTGAGTGATGAAACATCTGCAGGAAAACAAAGAAGCTCAGAGTGTACCAAGGTCCACACAGAATATATAATGCCCATGAGCAATTCCTTCAGCTATAAGTATCATTTTCTAGGATCGCATATCAGCTGCAAAGGACAGCCAATAGGTATAGGTATACGGCAGATATACCTTTTCTCTTTCAAATGCAAAGAATTGTTGCACAGTCCTCTCATCAGATTTGTTGATAGCACAAACTTTGATGGGGTAGCTAATAACTTATAAGTCAGAAACGCCCCAATTCTAATGGGTTAGCAAAATCAATTATGAATGAATGAATGAATGAAATACATAGAGAAAAATACAAAGTTCTTCCTTTAGGAAATAAAAATCAAATGCACTTAAATTATACGCGGAATACTTGGCTTAATAATATTACTTGAGACAATGGCACTGAAATATTGCAGGATCCAATCTGAGTTGGTCACTGCGACCATATGATATACATACATACATTATTACCAGGGGTGGGTTCTAATTTTTTTTTACTACCGACTCTGTGGGCGTGGCTTATTTTATGGGCATGGCTTGATCATGTGACTGGATGGGCGTGACCAACTCAATGTCACTCACATCAAGGGGTGCCTTGCTTGGCCCCTCCCAGCCTCAACATATCTATAGTTCTGTAAAAATGTTGTTCCCCTTTTTTCAACTTTATTATCTACATA